>JAYKKI010000019.1:30015000-30280000 GCA_039881145.1 Druceiella hillmani
ATAAATGTTGCAATAACCAACGACATTTTTTGTCTATACTTTTATGCAATGCAGAGTAGAAACAGTTTGTGTTGAAGAAAAAGCGGTGGCAAGCAGACTTTAACTATAAAGTATTTTATATCCGCTTTTTGATGTACTATATTATATATACTGCATTATAATATATAATAATAGATTTATTTATTATATTGGTAATTTTGTGAAAATTCCTAATAACTTGTTTATTTAGTAATTTGATTCCGTGGTATGTTGTGTCAATCATAGGCTTACGGCCTTAGATAATGCGGTTCACCTCTAGCTCCCGGGTTCTATTTCCGGTCGCTTGCCGAACACGGCCGTAGTGTGTAATTACATAACTAAACGGCTTGGCTTTACATAAGATTTCATAACTATTCAAAAGTTCAAAAATTAATAACTACTCAAAAGTTCAAAAATAAGCGAAAGTGTGTTTATAAATAGAATAAAGTGGAGTGAGCTTATGAGCGGAAGTAATACCTATAAGTAGAAATATATAAGTGGAAAAACACGTAGTTAGCTAATGAGCGGAAAAAATAAATATGTGTACTCGTAGAAATTTTTAAATAGAATTACACGTAGTTAGATAACGAGCATATCAACTAAGAGTCAAAATACATAAGTAGAATAAAACTATGAGAAGATTTAATATGTGTGAGCTAAATTATATAAGTAAAATTAAAGGTATTTAGCTTAGGAGCGAAAGTAATACCTATGAGTATAAGTAAGCAAGTAGAATAACACATAGTTAGCTATGAGCAAAAGTAATACCTATTAATAGAAATCTACAAATGGTATAACAAATAGTTAGGCTATGAGTATACGAATGACGTTCGAGCAGAAATGTATAGGTAGAATAAAATGTAATTAAACTAAGAGAGTAAGTATTACCTTCAAGCAGACATATACAAGTAGGACAAAATGTAGTTTGTCAATGAAAAGAAGTAATACTTATTAGTGGAAGTATACAAATGGAATAACACGTAGATAGCCTATGAGCTCAAGCATTAACTCCGAGGAAACATATACAATTATAATTAAATGTATTTAGCCAATGTGCAAAACAATAAGAAGCAGTTCACGAAAGATTTAATTTTAATTTATTTGCATTAGTTTATAAAACTTTTTCATAACTACGTATCTAATCTGTACGAAATGTTGAAAGTAAACAAATTGCAATACAACAACAACAAACTTATTACATAACACTTGCAAATAAATAATAGCCTATTGCAATGGAAATACTGTAAATATAACTTAATATAAAACGAATATAATATATAATTCTTTAAAATATGATGCGATGCAAAAAATGTTATGGGTATGTTATGTAATTTATTTCTTATTTTATACATAGGTGATGCCATTTATCAATGTAAAATACGCAAGCGTTTGTTAAACTGTATAGAATAATTAATCGCGCAAGTAGTTGGTTTCCACTCACGTTGATTTATCGGTAAGGATTTCAGAACAATTGGGTGAAATAGCGGAAAAAGATGCAGAAATATATCCAATATCACGTTTCATTATATTCAGGAATCAGTACTTATGTTAAACGATATAGAACGATGTGGCATTTTTTTGCTTGCAATAAAATTCTTTTCAAATCTTTCATTATTTTCTTGCACATAATTTTTTTTAATTTGCTGATTGAATTGTTATCAAAAATTCATACAGAGTAAATAAGCTCGAAGAAAAATTTAATAAAACAATTAAATAGAGGCGAATTGCTGGTTTTCAATGATGAACTTACTGAGTACAAGTAGAACTTGCACTACATTTGTTCCTACACACTTTGATACACATATATATGTAAATGTACGTAGTATTTTAACTATGCTATTTGCCAATATTATTATTATCGGGTGCAGGTGACTGCAACCACTTTACTTTACAATAAAAAAAAGATATAGGATTACGTAACCGATCACGCTAATAAATTAAGGTAGGATAACTTATATGGAAAATCTTGTCGACGTGTTCATTTACACTGGCGTCATCCACCTGCGGCGCCGTATCATGACCCAGCATGTCGTAGATGGCTCCCACCGCGTCACATATTTCTGCCTAAGAAGAGGAGATGGACGCAAGTCCATCTCCTTCTACGTCGTATAGTACGAAAATCCAGGACAGCTTGGCGGAGACAGAGCCGCGACTCATGCTGAACAGGATCTGGGGGAACTCCTGGACGGAAACGAATATGTGGGTATTTAGTTATGATACTATGTTAATAGATAAAATATTGTAAAATTAACGTAAGTTTGTTGGAACGCCAAATATAGTGTCAACTCACTGTAATTATTATCACGCAGGTAGTTTTCTGGGATAATCATATATTTCGAATAATAATTAACATATAAGTAAAATCATACATCCTATGTAAATGGTCATCTTGTTCGATGGCGATTCTGTAGATAAAAATTAACAGAAGTTTTATTTTAATGACAAAATTGATTATAATGGTATGTCAAAAGAAAATATATACTATTTTTATTTAATTCAGTGTCTGGTATGGATTAAATGTAATTATCGCCAGGTAATATTTCCCTAAATTTACACTCCAACTACTCATTTAAGTGAAAAAAGAGCTTATTATGACTTTTCAAAAAAGGATAGATTCATGCTAAATTCGCCTCAGTCGACTTTTTCTACAGATTTAATCGTAATTATTGCCAGTGATATTACACAAAAATGTATACTCCAATTACACGTTTAAATGACAAAAGTTGCTTTTTGCAACTTGTTAAAAGAATATAGATAGGAGAAAGGCGCCATCTATCCTTGAGCCTGGAGAGAAGGGAAATCCATGTTTATCCATAATTGCGTTTTCATGAAAATCCTTGACAGAAAGGATTGCTTTAGATTCTTTCTTATGAACAAGTACATGTTATTATGGACTTTTTTAATAACGATGTCATTCCATAATATTTACAAATACCAAAAATGTTGGTGTCCGATGTAATATTTACGATCTCTAATTCATGACATTGATATATATATATATATATGTATATATATATATATATATATATATATATATGTATATATATATATATATATATATACATATATATATATATATATATATATATATATATACATTTTTAATAAAAATGTATAAGCTTTAACAGAAATTTCCTTATTAATTTCCAAAGAAAATTCGCATGCTTTTGATGTTTGTGTTTTACTGCTGTATGATAGTATTTAGCAAAAAATAATCATTATTAAAAAATGAGAGAGATATTTGGAGAAACATGAAAGAGGTAAAAATAAAATAATATTGGCTAAATAATGATCTAAGACTGGGTGGGCCTGTTACAATTACAAGTAAATATTACGCACAGTATGTAAAAATAATACAGAAAAATAAATTAAAATAAGCTTTCTTTATTGTAATTTATTTTTAGATGGTGGAAACCTTCAGTATATATTAATTGTAGTCTATACAAATATTTACTAGTAAGCTAATTATGTTCCTGTGAGTACTATATTTCATAACGAAGATTTGGAAGAAGCACAAAGCAAAGTTATATACCTAGGCAAATTAAAAAAAAAACTTACAGTCTATTGATAAAACAATATCGACACGAATTGATTTATAATGCTATGGAGACCATCAGTCAGTATTAACATTAAAATGTAATTAATGTCAACATGTTGTAAATACATTATTATGATGTTTCTACAGACTTAAAAAAAATTAAGTATAATTACAAACAATCGCGATGGGCAAAGAAATTTACTACAGACTTTAAGGATTATTTAATTTTGAATTATACCCACTTCCATAATTATGCTTAAAAATGGATTGCATGATAACAGCGACCAAAGATAAAACATTTTTTAAAATTCATATTAAAAGTAAAGAAAAAAAACTATCCGTGAGCTTCTTATGGCATTACTTTGAATCAAATATACAACATTTTATACACGTGTATACGATTGGGTAATATGAGTGTTATATATAACAAAAATTCAGTGAAATTTAAAAAAAAAATACCACATTGTAGATAAGTCCCATCAAATGATACAAAATTTCAACGGAGCAGAATCAAATAATTTGATATTGTAACAGATGAAAAGTAAATCCTCCACAGAATGGACATGTTCTTTCAAATAGCTCTAAAGACACTGTGTATTTTACTGTACAATGTATCGATTGTAGCAAAGATCACTTACAATAATCGCAGAATAATATTTTCACTTTTGAAAATACAAAAATGTTCACGGTTACTTAGTAAGGCTATAATATTTAAGATACGATAAACGCTAGATATCTTTTTCTTGCAAAGAAAAAAGGGCCACGATTCAAATTTGATGAGTTTCTTTTTTTTTTGCAATAGCCATTTATAGTTAGTTTATTGTGCTGTGCTATCTATGCGGTTAATTTTAATTTAATAAAATACAGTTACTGTGATAGGACATTTTAACGGTTAATAACAGGTTACGTTCTCACGTGTGTCTTTTATTATTATTTTTTAATAATGTTGTGCGAGCCATAGTTAAATAAAAAAAAAAATTTTGTATAAGCCAGAATGCATAGGACGTATGACAAAACATTGGATGGAGAATGTTTCTAGTGAACGCGATGTACATTTTCATCGTTAAGAATTTGGATATTGTCGTCGCTGATGAATCAAAGATTCCTATCAAATGTAGTTGTCATGTACAAATAAATACATTGTTAAAAGATATCAAGTTAGAGATTCCAGCTACTAGAGTGTTATTGTACCAGGTCGTACTGTAAACTTATTATCAATTAGACATATGTTCAAAAAAAGGAAATTTAGAAAATAGTCGCTGTGGCATAAGAAATAAAAAGAATGAAGTAGTTGTAACTGCAGATATAGTAGAAGTTTTATTCAATCTGAATAGCAAATAAATTTATTACTCGTTGACCTCAGTTTCAAGAAATGTATGGCATAGAAAGTTTGCAAATTTAAATAGCAACGACTATAAGAAATTAAAGAGTGAAGCTATTAGTTGGATATATTTTGCAGGTAAACCCCAAGCCAGCAAAATGAATTGCATTGTTTGCTGTGAAGGGATACAAGTGCGGTTACAATTCTTACACATTATTAAAAGAAGCCATGAGTTGCTTTATATGGTACATGCAGCTATTTGTCGGTTAATGGAATCAAGTTTATATGAAAACCTTGATATTATTTTTGTCCTTTGTGGATCACAGTTGCCTTATATTTATTTCTTAAAAATATTAGATGAATAATATATTAATTTCAAAAGCCAATAGCTAAAAATGAAATAACTTAAAAAATACAATATTTGGGACAGGTTAAATAGAAGAATTTGGAAATTATTTACATGTTGCAGGGATTTTATATCATACATTTCTTAGCGACATGGCTTTTGTGTAAAGCTCAATCGCACAGTACAGTAGAAACTAATATGTATGTATTTGGATATAAATCTATAAAAAAATGAGCAGAAACAGTAATACTACCGTATATTTGAGTTATCGATCAATAGTATCGAGATTGAACAACAAAACTCCATTTAAGTTGTGAGCTGAAAAAAAACTAGATGCCAGCCATATTCGTATACTTTGAAATTAGATTAGGGTTTACATACCGAAAGAAAAATTAATTAAAACGGGATAGAAAGGCTACCCAATGAACCCTAGTTGGCTATTCCAAGAATGTAAAATGTTACGGAGTAAATAATATTATTAGCAGCGATAAACAAGTTTTATCCGTAAGACAGTTGATGATTGTATGAAGACCCAAGAGACAATACCTTGTGAAACTATACCGGTAGTGGGTGATATAAATAACAAGATGAAATCAAAACCTGTTGAAGGTGACATTATCATCAAACACGATGAAATTAATTTTTAAATACATACAGAGTAATACATACAAAGTGATGTATGTATTTCTTCTAATATAATCTCGTCAGCGAAAAAGAAGTCCTGACTTTCTAATATTTTTAGCCTAATATTTTAACCCCTATGAATCATGATTACTTGGCTGTTAAAATTCATATTGCATGCACATTTCTTGTCCTTCCTATAATATATGTATATATATATATATATATATATATATATATATATACATATATACATATTCGCTTTCACACTTTGTTCCCTTGATAATTGTAATATTTCTTTTCTGACGTTTGTAGTAAATTTTCTACATGCATTTCTATGTCTGATGAAGACCTTACTGGGATATGGCTCTTTTTCTCGGTTCTACTAGAATTAATAGTTTGATCGTCATCATTTTCTTTAAACAACGAACATGCCATGCCAAGGATACTCCATTGTTTCCAATAAAATAATATATCAAACTAAAATAACACCAGAAGAAAGCAAATATTTATAAGAACTCTGAAGCAAACCGAATTATTTTATATGTAATTCTTACGATATTATGGCGTGGTGAACTTGGTGGTATTTATGAGTTGTTTGCTTGCTCAGACGCGTTCTACTCGAATAAGTTCACGTGCACTTGTATGGTAGTATCTTTGGTCGTGGCGATAACAAATTAACTAAGGCAGCTGGCACAACGCAAAAATGTCTACCTTAAGAGATATAAATGTTTGAATGTACTGTAACTAACTAAAAATTATGGTAATTAAGTAACGATATCAATATTATAATTGTAATTTCTGAAGTGACATTGCTTTAGTGAAGTATGAGTTATTCTGTTACGTTAAAATTGTGTAGCACTTGAGAAAAAAATGTGGAATGCATCCGACACTAGAGAAAATATATTAAATTAATTTTGAGATTAACACATGTAATGCGTACTATTACAATAATTGCAAAACTTTTTTAAGTATACATTATTTGTGTTGAAACAAGCCATTTCCACATCGTATTTTTAATTGATCGATTGTCTATATGTTATCCCAAATCCAACAAAATCCGCCGATAAAAACTTAATCGGAATTTTTAAGCCGTTCTTACGTAATACGCGACACAGTTTAAAAATTCTGAAGAAGTTTTTACTGCCGGACAGGCTCACGAAAAAACAGACAAACGTTCCACAAACGACGTTTTGGTATTTTATTATTTCTGATGTGTTCTCCTCAACCGTTTTTGTCGTGAGCACGTTCATGGAAAATAAAGTACTTAACAATAACTTATCTAACTTTTTCATCCAGATTTTTGATAAATTGAATAAATAAAGTAAGCTTATAACTTATATATATATATATATATATATATATATATATATATCAAACAAACATAATTTTGCGCGGAATACGACGATGTCTGCTGATATTCAGAACACCTCCCGCACCAATTGCCCCTGCTTCATTTCGGACCGTGCACATTTCGCTAAAGTCTATCCTAATTAAAAATTATATTATGCAATTTAAAGTACATATAGTACCATCTATGGAGATACATAAATATATTATATATTTATGTAATTACTACACGTCAATTAGCTAGGCACTTTTTGTTATTGCACAAATCGAATTTAAATGAACTTTTGCAAATGCTAAATTAGTTTTCTGATTGAGTATACCGATTTCGAAAAAAAAACAAAAATTAAATGTTGCTTCAAATGAATTTTAAAACATTGCATCTAAATTTTTTATTTTGATGTAATATGTGCACAAACATATAATCTGACAGAGAGACAAGTATTGTAAAACATTATATTTGAGTCACTTTACTTTTATTATTATTAATTCGTAAATATCTTCAAAGCACAGACTGATCAATTCTAAAGTACTATTATATGCACAGATAATAAGAAAAAAGAAATATTTCTAGATAACTAATGTTTATTTTAAATTCCAAACTAACATGAATCGTTAAATAAATTTCAATTCAATACTCAATTTGTGTGAGTTAAATTCACAAATTATTTTTATAAACTTCGCAGTTTTTGAAAAAGTTAATATCCTAGAGTCAAAAAAAATATGTTTTTTTGCTACAGTTTTGGTCAAGCTAAAGACCTCTCAATAGTTTTACTATTTGATCTTGTTTGCAACTAGCTTTCTTCATCAGTTAATGATCTCAAGGTCTTTACTGATCACTGCCCAGCCATAAGGCGTTGGATATTTCTTATTTTTGGGTTTTCCCTACTTTACAGAATCTTTTAAGTACATGCAGAAATCACATAGCGAGAGTTTCGAACGCATTTAGGTACTTACTAACATTTATATTCATTTAGGTACTGCATTTAGGTACTTATAACACTTATAAACTTGAATGTGTACCCTGTTCAGTAGTGTCGGAAATAATGAGGGGAAATGTCCTTTTTGCTAATATCTTTTAGAATGTCTATCAAACATGGTATTCAAAATTAGGAGAAGGCTGTTTTTGAATGCTGAGTTTACCATATCTAATCATTTACGTCGCATAATTTCTAAGAAAAATGGTTACGACAGACAGAAAGACGGACAAATCGATGAATGATTTTATAACGGATTTTTTATTTTTAAGGTATGTAATTTTACAAAATAACTTTGACATCTGCTTTTCTATGTCTGTCTTTTCCTTTATTTTTTGCCTTTCATTTCACATTTTTCTGTAAATAGACTAAAAATAAATGACTCATTTTTACCTACCATGTAATGTGTAATCTAATAGCTATCAAACACGATTCAGATTTGTTTACAATTAAATTCCTAAAGATAATCTGCCTTATAATTGATACCAAGCACGGGGAACGCAATTTATCTCCCATTCTCTAATTTGTAATCCCGGCTTTAGAAAACATGAAAATTTAAAGTTAAAATTATTTGATAACACTATTTAAAAATAAAATTATTTCGGTTTACTTCCATCAAAGATTTCCGGAGATAGGGACAACAACTAAGTCTAACTATTTTGAAACTATTTTGTTGCGACATGTACTTGTGCCTTTTTGGTTTCGTTTCAGACGAATGAAACATTTTTTTGCTATAAATGACAGTAGCTTTGGAAGCGAGCTTCATACATTTGTACAATTTATGGTAATTTTGGTACTACTTTTTACATTAAACTTTCTAACAAATCAAAGTTTGTCTAACTCAATGATGGCATGACCAAACTCTGTCAGTTTCTGAGATAGACACGAAAACAGACTTGTAAATAAAAAAACCTTAGGATGAATTTCTTTTTTTGCCAGAGCCGCCTTTCTCAGAAACCTTTTAAAGGGGAAACTTGAAATTTGGCACTGTGGGAAAGCATATTAATATGTAAATATTTTGGTTCCATTCAATGATATGAAACGACAAATAAAATAACCGATTTTTTTTTATTTTAGAAACAAATCATTTTAGTGATCGTCAAGTTCACAAAACTTTCAAGTTATTTTAAGATGGCGCAGATAAAATATTCTGTTGCTTAACATAAAAAAGTGCTTTATTATCATATTCATCCAGAAAAAGAGAGTAATTAAACAATATAAAATTCAGAAAGGAAAAACCTTTCATCCACTTCCCTTTTCTTATACCTCAGTTTTCCCTTTAATAAATAGTTCAGACTTACCCAACACTATAACTTCATAAATAAATAGCGAAATCTACTATGCATTTAAAAAATCCGCAAATGTTTAATTACAGATCAACAACCTGTTAAAAAGTGTCCTGGAATACGGTTCAAATATTTGGTTGCCCATTATATGGTTCACTTAGATTGCATTGTATCCATTCTAGCATTATGTACATTATTTATGTTTCCATCGCCTCAAGGTACGAAAAATCTTTTTTACACATTGAGATTCAAAGAATTTGAGATGACACCTCTTCATGTTCCCAATAATTATTCCATTATTCTTTCCTTATTTCATCTGTATGGAATATTTCACTCGTTATTAGAATGTCTGGAGTTGCTTGGTTATCTAAATATCGTCACAAAACATTACAAAAGCTTAGTACACATTTAGGCAATTATAAAAATTTAAGGGTTTATATTAATATTAATTTTCACAACATAAATATATGGTCTACGTTATTTTTCACAGGGGTAATAATATGGTGCACATTTAAAAAATGATTAAATCTAGGAAAGTTCTTACAGTTTTTATGTAACTTTCTAGTCATATATTACCAAGCCTATTTTTCCATTAGGTTTTGATGTATACTTTAGGAAACGGAGGAATGCTGAATTTTATGATATATTTTAGAATATTTTGTCAAATGAGCAATTTAAAACTGTGAGTAAATATTTTCGTATTTCTGACGAGCTCTTTAATAATTAAATTGATAATATAAAAAATTAGCGAGAATGAGTTAATAAAACGTATTAATGTGCCAAATTTCAAGTTTTTGCATTACATAATTTTTGAGAAAATCGGCTCTGACAGATGAACAGACACGTGAATATCAATACAAGGGTAACGGTTTTTCTTTCGAAGTATGAAACTATAAAATGTCAAAAAGATATCATTAAAGAAGGTTTTTAATATTGCTAAAAACGTATTTGTAGGATTTTGATTAGAATTATTAAAATATTGAGTCATTGTCACTAACCCAGTGTCTCACTACTAGCACCATATTTTTTAGTCAAAATGTAAAGTTATCACACTGCTGTTTTGTCATAGTTGTTATTATTACTGGTTTATTTTTTTTTGTAATGCTTTTAAATATTAGGTTCATTATGTCGTGAAACACGCTTAAGGCTGATTCTGTTTGGTTAACTGTTACCTGTTGTGGCTTACCACTATGTTCGGCCTCAGAAAATGTGATCACATTTCCAAGTTATAATTTTGTGTCAAACGTTTAAAAAGTAAAGTTTTTAATGCTTTCATTAATCAAATTGAAAGAAAATTTATAATAAATATGAGTTTCTAGGAGCCATAACGGGACCAGCCGTCCCGTTTAATTTAAACAAATAAATGTTATAAGTTTGTTCCGATAATGAGCTTACACTTGAGTACAGCATTCAGTATTCTAATGAAAGTTATGACCAAGAAAAATTGTATTTATCGCAAATGTCACTATCGCAATAACTATTATTTGTTGGTGGGTAGATCTATAATATCGTCGTTAAACTTTTTTATATATGAACACATCCAGAGTCACTTTCATCTTCATTGAAATCCGCTGATATCATAACCAACTTCTTAGAGTCCTGATTGTTGGAGCTTCTTTCATAAGTTTCGTTAAATTTATTTATTAACACGTTTTTATTAGGTCGACTTGTAACTAACAATGTAACAGAATCTATGAAACTAAATTCCCTACACTTCTAATTGTTATACCACGATGAAACTTAGTAGTTGTAGTGTGTAGTTGTAACGAGAATACAATAAAATGTTACCAGTGAACTGATTCCATAAAACAAAACCGGAAGTTATACATTGAACTCGATAACGGAATTACGTACACTAACTATATTTGGGTTTAAATTTTTTGTGCTTTCCTGAAATTTGGCAGTTCTTTGCAGTACTGATGAAAACACAATTTGAATATTTCTAGTGATAATTCATATATTAAATCAAAATTTGCCGCTTAAGCTGCTCGTGGCTTTAGGTTTTTTCTAAAAGGTTCCCAACCCTATTCATATTAATTCTTCAAAACACCTTCCATAAAGTAGTTGTGGAATAAGTCACACGCATTAGAAATGATCCAATTAGAAGTTTATGTATATCGTGTGTGTATACATGTATGTGAATCGATGTGTTTTTATATCGATGTATCCGTGTACGAATATGTATATACATAAAAATATTTACATATAAGTTTTTAAAATATTATTTAACCTTCAGTTAATTGCTTAAACTATTACAGTCTACCACAAAACCGCTTATAGTTTTATTATTATTTTAATAACCTCCCGGTTTTAATGTTAAATTATTAAAATATTACTGAGATTAAAAATATTTTTTCGAACACATAACATTTTTCAAATACTTCACAGACGTCGTCTGTGATGTATTTGGAAAATGTTTGTTTTGTTTGTAGCTAAAATGCGTTCGAACGAGATAGAGTTTTTTTTTGTTAATTTTAGCAAACGTTGATTATAGCAGGATGATGTAAATCATATGGTTTCGATTACGCTTGTTGGATGTTTTTATGTCCTGATTTTAATGCAAATTTATATCGTTGTAATTACACATTAAATTAAAATTAACATAACTGAATTGAAACAAAAAAAAATACGCAATCAATTTACGGGCACCTGAGGCTTGAAAAATATTAGTCTCGCAGGACACGGCTATTTGTGCTAGACTACTGGCGCTTTCTGAGCCCAAGTGAGAGGCCGCTTAAGCCTCACTCCACTAAAATACAGCCATTTCATGCATCCTAATATATTAGCCTCCTGATTTTATTGAGATTTCCCTCATTATTTTACAAATATCTTCAAAATTAGGTGCAAATCATTACTTAACGTTTGCACCACTTATTCGAAACAAAAAATGGAATTAGTGTATTTTTAAGTAATTTTAATTCATTATTTTCATATGAAAGTAATTAAAATCAAGAAAAATGCTCTAATTCTAAAATGATTTTTATAAATTTCGACACGTTTTTTTTTATTACAATCAAGTATTGAAATTCTCTTTATATTTGCTTACATTCTTATTTTTTAAAAATCTCATGCTCCAATTACTTGACATGTGCAAATTGAGTGTATGGAAGTACCATAGATGGTAATAAATATATATATATATATATATATATATAATAAATATATAATCCATAAAGAGAACAAATAAATGATAATAAAATGTAGCAGAGACGCAGAACTAATATGACACAAAGAGCAGTTTGAATAAGCGTCACCCTAACTAATGATCGGCCGTATCGAGATTGGGTAAATCTATAAAAGAACATAAAAATATTGATATAATAATTTAAAAAATGCGGGATCAAAAGCAAATTCAAACGAAGGTGAGGCGTGAAAATTTGTCTGAATTTTCCCATTGTAAAATCTTGAGGGAACCAAAAAGGATAATACATGTATATAACGTGAACTACATGTTTTATGCTAAAACCACTTCCATTATTGTTTGCTATGTGTATATTTAAATGTTTAATTACGTTTTTGCTTGCGATTGTATCGATAAATATTAGATACACTTTTAAATAATTTTTGAGTGTTTTGAAATAAATTTCCTTAAGAATTTTATTATATTAAGAGGATGATGATATGAATAAGTGATGCAAACGTTAAGTAATGATTTTCTCGTAAACAATAAACCGTTATGTTCAACCACTCAAAAGTATTTTTTCATCTCAGATAATTTCACAAGAATATCCATAGTTACCATTGGCTCTATTGTTAGTTTTTCTCGGTAGCATTACCGGTAAGTCGATCTCTTAAAATTCCTCAACAGCGTCCTGACCAACAGATTCCTACAGCGTTTAAATGTTATAATTTTGTTCGAAATATGTAATATAAAGTTTATTGTCTCTTTTAATGAATAAATGTTCCATAAAAGTGAATTTCATTTCGTAATACCAATTACCGATTAAGAATTTTATTGAAAAGTAAGGGACATATAATTTAAAACAAGTTTTTTTTTAATAAAATTTAATTTAATAAAAATTAAATTATAAAACTTTTTTGAAAGTAATAATCTAGAACAATATTAATTTCGTCAAACTTGGTGTAATAAGTATCTGTTTATATATATATATATATATATATATATATATATATATATATATATATATATATATATACATATATATATATAGTTTTTTTACAATCAAACCAATAAGTGAGAAGAAGGCTTTAATTCACGCATATCCATATGTATAGCTGGAAATGGAATCAACTTTTTCAAGGTTCTTACAGAAGGTGATATTCAGCTGCTGTAGCGTCTTTTAATAAAGGTTGTTAATAAGATTTCCTGAATAATTTTATTTTCAAGAACCTTCCATAAAAATCTCAGCAATGCTTGAAAGGAGTAAATGCACTGAAACTTCAAAGGAATAAGAAAATACACCAGCCCGCACCAAAAGACTCTCACTATGCTAAGAGTTATTATAAAATTAATATATTTCAGGGAGTATACGGATAAGCATAAAAGGAGAGGAAGGAAATAATTTGTATCGTCCCCTAACCGGCGGCATGGCCTAGAGCGCTATACAGCCGAACAAAGTGCTTGTTCACTTTAGTTAGAACAGAGGCGGATGTCATTAACAGATTCTGGGTTTGCCGAATTGTGCAAAAGCATACCGTAAATAAGTAAATACAAATTGTTCTTCATTAATAAAACATATTTTATACGGGAACGATTTGAAGAAAGTCAATAAAACATCAAAAGAACAATAAATAAATTGACCTCAGGAGTAGGCAACACTTGTTTTTCAGCATTGGGGAGTGCCGTTTATTATTTGATAATGATTTCTTTTTCTAAGCACTATACAGCTAGTACACTGACGGCATTGTAGAAATTAAGTGCTAATTTAGTATTAATTTTCACATAGATAAAGAAATTGAGTTTTAAATACGATTGTGGCAAAATTAATATCAATAAAGATGATCCATGGTTTTATTAAAATCAAGGTTAGCTTATTAACACTAGCCACGATGTTTGCCCGTTTGCGGTCTGAACTAGTACTAATAAATTGAATTACGAATTAATTGCAAAGGATGGTCAATTCTAGAAATCATAGAATCATATTTAGTGAAATTTTATCAAAAGTGATTGCTTCTGGAGTTAACGGATCCTCAAAAATCGAGAACAATGAAATTAAGAGATCATTCATCACATTACATTAGCGCTAAAATTTTGGAAACCGGAAACTCAATAAAATAATAAACAATCAGAATAAAACTTTATCATTTCATGGCTCCGATGCTTTACAAATTTGTAACCATTTCTTCTAACAAATTATATTTGCCATGAAGAATGAAACTGTTAATGATTGCTTGTTAGCTAAACTGAATGATAATATTTGTTAGTAACTAAGAACTCAAATATAAAATAAACTTTTATGAAAGTAATATTTAATTTAGAAGTTTTCGCTCTTGCCATACGTCATTGTGAGAAATGTAAGCAATTTCTACTAATTCGGGAGTTAAACATGACATCGCACTTATATTGGTCTGAAAGAAAAATATTCACAAGGAAATATGGTGTTCCTAGTGTCTTTCATGATATTTAATAATTAGTATTCGTTCACTCATTCATGTAATGGCATTATTGTTTTTTGTTTGTCTCACATATGATTAAGATGTATTTTACGGAGGTTATAAGAATGATGGTCTCATTTATTTGTAGTTTCTTTAAGGTTCATGATATGAAAAATTGAAGTAAAAAGTAACAGTCTAAAAAAGGTAAGAGTCTAAACTATTCCCCTGTGATTATCATATTCTTTTATCTTTTATGCCGTTGGTGGTTGAAGAACATCAACGCCGCCAATTAATAGTTGCAACTGCTTCGACAAAGACAGGCACATTTAAAATAAATATTATCCATCGCCATTCTGTTTAGTTGATCTAGTTAATGGATGAAATATGAATTAAAATTGGAAATATAATAATATTTCTTACTGCTGTATAGATATAACTTTAAAAATAAAAGATAAAATTGGTTAGCTAACTAACACAATACACACATTTACATTTTAATTAAAATGTAGGCGATCAGGATAATGTGTATATTAGTTGCCTACTAATACGCGACGTAGCTACGTGTATATTAGTAGTTTCATGACTGGCAAATATCCGTTATCTAGCGGTAGGATTTTGTCAAAATATCACGATTTTTAACACTAAAAACATTATAATCTGTTTACTATGAATACTTAAAAAAATTAGGGTCGCTTCAAATTTTGAATAAACAAATTACTTTGTAATTTTTTTTTATTTAGTCGTCATTAACTGGTATCAACTAGAGACATGTAGTAAAAGAACATTAAAATATTTGGATTGACCATCTTATCGAACTGGCTATGTTGCCCTAAATCATCCTTATTAAAAAATTATAATTTCTACGACAAAAGTAATACAAGATTGATTTATTGTATAATCTATGCACATAATATACCAAAGAATATACCAGTCACATTTTTATAGGAAGTTACATTTCTAATAATTTTAGAATTCGTCTCATACCCCCTTTTATTTAGCAAGAGAGAACATTTAGTTAGTCCCTAGTTTCTATTCGCGTATTTCAAAGACCTCGCTGACTTTAGTTTGCGGTTCAAATACTTGTACCATAAACAACTTGTGGCAATTTAGTTCACAAGGTGCAGCGAAATGCAGTGAAATTTGGGAAACTTGCCAGTCTGGTGCATTCTCTGGATGTTTTATTCGACAGTTTAGTTTAAGCGTGCACTAACAGTCAGTGCCCAAAAAACATAATGTATTAATCAAGATTACAATTTTGAAGCTATGATGCAAATTGTATGTTATATAAGATATAATTAGTCTTGATTGGGCAATTAAGTTAATAATAGAAGTATTATTTATTACACATAGGAAAAAAATGTAATTTACATTTTATTATAAAGTAATTAAGTCCCTACTAGGAGTTGATTAACTTTAATATATTTTTATTTGGCCGACACACTGCATTTTCTCGTGAAATTTTGTTCTTAAATCGAGGGGCCGATAGGTGTAAAGTAGATTTTTTGTTAAACTAAATGCAATGTTTAAAGAACTGGATTTGGTGAAAACTATCGCAATTCAGAGAATAAAATGGGCAGGACACTTGAGCAGAATGGACGACAGTCGGGCAACAAAAAAGATTTTCTCACCCGGTCCATTGGGCCCCCAAAAAAGAGAAAGGTCTATACTTAGGTGGATCGACTGCCTGGAAAAAGACTTTAAAATCCTAAGTGTAACGAAATGGTTGTCTCTGGCCAAGAACAGGAGAGCTTGGGAGTTGATTCTGCGGAAAGCAGGGGCTCATCCTGGGGTATCAAGCCATGGAAGAAGAAGAAGAAGAAATGCAATATTTTGTCTCTGCCGTGGTTTGTCGGGTTCCTCAAGAGGTTTACGGCTTTGATGCACGGTGCATCACGGGGACCGATTTACGACCGCTCGTGAAGTGAAACAATGATTTAATTAATCTAGTAGAAAGACGAAAGGACCCAACCGAACACATAATTACGTAAGCACCATAAGAGTTAACGACGACACATTTTTACAAATTTATCCTAGTTCATTATAAACAAACCAAACTCTGTTGCGATATTCAATTAGGTGGCTAAGCAGTTAAATAGTATGAGTAATTTGAGATTTAATTTGTTCCCAGAGTATCATGTAGCAAAAGGTGATAGTTGCTTTATAGGAATTTCCCGTGCACAAGGAATAAATTTTTCCTCTATTATATTTAAGAGTCGGAAAATAAATTTTATAAACGCAATGTCTGGTATGAGTTGCATAGAATGGGATAGTGGCATACCCAACAGGAAATAAGCAAAACAAGAAATAGAAAGATATCAAAAACTGACTACTACAGCTCCTTGATATTTTAAAAGTTCTTATTGAGAATTTATAATACCTACTGTATACAGATTATTTGGCAAATTTTTTTTAGTATTTTAAAGAAAATTGCCTTGAACTTATTACTAAAATATAAAATTAAAAGCCATTTTTATTTCAAGTCCCGTCAAGACTGATTCAGTACTTTTAAAATAATTTCGAGCGATATATTAAATTCAAATTTCAGACAAAATGGCGGTATGATATTCATAATATTACTAGCTTAAAACTTACGTTTTTTGCAATGGATTTGAAAAAATAATTTCGCTAATTTGTACAGATTTAACTTTAGAAATGTTCTTTCTAAAGAAGCCAGGTAATCAATGAATGTATTTGCATGCGTGACATAGAATAGACGACCAGTTCTTTTTGGACAGTCGTTTGATAAGTCATCTCAAATTAAATTACAAAAATTCAACCCAATTTAGAAACATTCTTAAAATTAAAGGCTCCCCGATCGGTAATGTTACAAATATTAGATATCTATTTCTCTGCACACACTTAATAAAACTGAATTGAATTGAATTACTCTGGGGACAAAACTAAAGGAAAGTCGTAAATTCGGAACTTGAAAGAGAGATGAAATATTTTATTTTAAAGGTTCTCCTTCTCCTCCACGTATTTTTTTGTCTGCTTGACCCTTCGAAAACCGATCATCTCTGATTGATCTTTCTTTTGATCGGAATTTAACTGCTTTTCGCAATAAATATCATTAAAGTAAAGATAGCGAATTAAAAGTAGTGATATTAATTCAACAAGTAGATATGATAAACAAATCGCATACCCAATTATAGGGACATTTTTATTGGGTATGTAAGTGATCAATTAATCAATATGTTTTATATATATTGAGGTAGAGAAAACATATATATACATAAATATATATATATATGTATATATACACATATATATATATATATATATATATATATATATATATATATATATATATATATATATATATATATATATATATTTATATATATATATATATATTATCTGCATGCATATAATATTAATTTCAAATTATACAATTATTATGACAGCAAAAGTGACTTAGTTTCTTTTCACTTTCACGTTTCAATATTTTAGCAAAATTTAATAAAATTTTGCAATTACGTAGTCTTTATATTCGATATGAACGTAGAATATTTTCATTTCAGAACTGTAACCAATACTACGAGAAAATAAGTGTTTTTATTTGTTAGGTCATAAAATATTAGAAGTCCCTATTTAATTTAGTATTCATATAGTTTAACTGATAGGGGAATATGTATATACACTGTAACCTGCAGCTTTGCTTGCGTGATATATTATTACTACGGAAGAATATTTATTTGTTAATTTTTCAATAGCATCAAGACAGATGGATAAATTTTTGTAAGACTTGGTAACGATATAATTTATGACTAGAGTTGAAAGCTTTTCCACCTTAATTCCGACGAACTCGGCGTATTAACTCAAATATAATATGACAATAGATAGTTCAATCTGTTTAGTAATCTAGCTAGCATATCTCGAGAGATCAGAAAAAAACTTGTAATTGGTAAAAGACAAAAGCTGGTAAAATGATAAATCGAGTGTTTGAATTTTAAATTATTATGAAAAATGTAGCACTTAAAGCTTTCTTGACGAAATTTAGAAGTCAGCGATGTAATTTTGGGACATTTTGTTATTAACCAAATTGTCTATTAAATGAAAGTTATTTTCGTTCGATTAACTTTGCAAAAGTCATGAGGAAAACCATTTCGTAACGCGATGATACGTCACATTATTTCAATGCACTGTCTAATTTACTAAGGTCACATGTAACTGATTTTTTTATTATAAGTCAAATTCAAATATTAGAATTACGTAAAAAATATTATTGAATAATATAGCAGATAGTTTGTTACTGTACAATGAAATACGTATATTGAGCAATTAAACATTACTTATTTAACTTTTATAAATTTACTTTTAAAATGGTGTTTTTGAGGCAAATTCCGGATGCAAACAAAAAATTAGATATGGTCACCAAGTGTCGGCTTTGATTGCAGCCATCTGAAGTTAAACAACGTCAGAACTCTTTTAATGTTTGGGTGCTTGTTGGTATAGAAACATTGCGTGACGTCCTTGTATTAAAATTTCATTTCTCTTAAATAGGCTATGCATACATAATTTTTTTAGATTCAAAACTTCTTTTGGCTTACCTCGTCCAAAATTTGTTAATGGGAAAAGATTTCTGATTTTGGATCTAGCCAAGAGCGACGCGCTTCGGATATACACGGCAGTAAGTCGAGTATAGTCGATAGAAAATAAATTTCCTTTGTCATAATATTTGATACTGAAAAGACCGAGCGAAATTTTATATTCATTTTATAAATTTAACCGTTATATGAAAATAATTTTATGAAGAAAATTTGAGATAAAGCCATCTACTCTCATTTTGAAAGCCGCTAAAATTAAAATTATGAAAAAAGCAGGGTTACTGCATCTTAAAATATTTGAAACGTTCTTGATATTCCATGCTTGAAAAAAAATATAACTATTTTGATAGCATCAAATTTTTGGCCGAAAAATTATTTTTTTTTACTTATCTCGCGTGTTTTTCTCTCTCCGATGAATATTTAAGAGCTTGTGAACATAAATTATTCGCTGTACCTGCATCACTAAATAGCCTGTATTGCGCTTCTGCATCTCAATTTGGAATCGATCTTCTAAACTGTCTCCATACGAGTGTACCTGAATCTATAGCTGTAATAAAACAGTGAAGGCAAAAATTCTGTACTGTAATGACATCTTCTAAGCAAACTATTGATAAAAATCGTTTTAAATTAATTATATCTTGTGATTTTCTGGATACGTGCACCACGCAAATAGTCATGCACGTGTTTTAAACAACTTTTGACCCTTATTCTTAATATCTCCTTGCCTACTTATAGATTTATCCGAAGCATTTGGCACGTGGAAGAAAATAAGCTTAAATTATTATAAAAATTCACTTTTGTCTTCTTAATGTGTGAATGAGTTTTAATAGTGAAAGAAAAACTGCGAAGAACAGACTTTGAAAAAAAAATTAAGCCGCTTTCCGCTCGAACAATTTCCCAAAGAAGAAAATTAAAATATTTCTTTTTTTGCGTAAGAAAGTTTCGCAGAAATTTTAAAAAAATGTGGCCAAGTTAATTAGAAAAATGGCAAATTTTTGATCACCAAATTTTACAGCAGGTCTTTTCCAACTGTTTCTAATTTTTCAAAGTGTAATTAAGCATTATATTAAGAAAGTGATGAAAATAGTTATTTAAAAATTTAAACGAAAACATACAATAGGTTCGTTACTGGGGTAAAACTGCGCTATGATTTTTAATGAACGAATTCAGATTGAACAGGTCACCAAATGAGGAAGATGAAATTCACTGAGTAGCTAATCCATTATCTTTTAAACTGTATGTAGACAAACAAAGATAAGACCGAGCAGGCCTCGGAAATATTATGGTGAAATCAACAATAGTGAATGATTTTTATTTTTTTATTTTACAAATTTTATTAAAACTAGTTATATAATTTACGATTAGTTTGTTTCTGAATTAATATACTATGTGCGGTCTAAACTAAGATTTTCCTTTGAATCACTTAGTGTCCTAATGTTTCTCAAACAATTTTTATCTTATGAGTCTTCTACTAATAATGATTTTCATAGAGATCTAAAATAATTGCTTAAAATAAAACCAACTTACACCCGCACAGATACCGCTATTAATACTAAGTTCTACACTTTCAGAATGTTATTTATATTCATTCGTGAATTTGTTATTTATATTAATTCATTTTATATATGTTCCTCCTACTTCCGAAATGATTAAACCTATAACTACGAAAACAGCAGGTAACATTATGAAGATTATTCAAGATGTCATCATTTATGAGAAATCCACAATGAGACATCTGTCAAAAGGTTACTTATATACATAAAATTAATATGCATAAAAATGTTTACACTTTAAATGTGCCCAAGTGAGTACCGTATTTCTAACTCTAATCAAACTAACAGGATTTAAAACCAATAGCCTCAGCGTATCTGATTTTCGTATGATGCATTTTAATATCCACTTCCATGCTCTCTAAATAAAATTTATGATTCTCATAAATTTAGGCTTTTTCATATGTCGTCATCATTAAATATGAACATAATCAATAAGTTGTCACGGTTCCCCTATGCGCCTACCTTTTGCAGGTAAGCGTCATGCTAGGTAGAAGTTAACAGTCTCTACTCTGTAGCATTTGGTTGCGAAATATAAAATATAACTCCTGCTCTGCTGGATGACATCGCGAACATCTAGACTAGGAATCAAATCCGAGACCCCGCTGTGCGTCGCCCATACAACGGCACCAAAAATACAACATGCTTAATTAATTAATTACTTTATATTATATAGACAAATAATTAATGACATAGAAGTTAGATAATTGTATCATGTTTAATATAGCTGTCTCTTTTAGGCATGGGCTTTCTTTTTCTCTGTTTTCCTCTCCCTTCTTCAACATAGTTCGCTCGTGACGCTACTTGGAAATCGTTTTTGTGCATTGCAGATGAGTAAAATTTATATATTGAATATAATGTTATTGTGCATAGTGTAATGTTTGGAAGGTCCCAATTGTTTACTCTCGTGCCATTTACGCTAGGGTTACCATAATCTTTTCATTCTTTATATATTGTAACTTATTAAAAGGGTTTCAATCGAAAAAGAGATATACATTTTAAAAAAACAAGCCTGCGAGATATAAATCCGACTCGCGTAATTAGTGTCTCGAGCTAAAATATCTCATAAAAATTTCTTAAGGATAATAAAACATTAAATAAACAGGAAAATAGTTTTAGTTCTAAGGTTTTCATGTACACAGGTAAATAAGTAAACGAGTCTGTAAGTTTAGAATATTTGAAATATCTAAAATGACTTAGAGCTAAATGAGCTATAAAGAAAGAAATATGTATTTTTAGAAATGTTCCGTTAAATAAATTTTTTCGTTGCTACTCCTCTAAATTTTGATAAAATATTCAAGAAAGATAAAATATTGAATATTATCAGAATTATTTGTCTTGCTACTACAAAGAAATATTGACGTTTTCATTGTTACATAATTTAGTATATGTTAAAGAACCCCACGAACTATATTTTTCGTTACATTTTTCTCTATACATTAGTAAAGATTCCCATTTATCAAAAAGAAAAAAAAGAAGTATTTTTATTTCTCTATAAAACTATTTTAGCGTATAAATTTAATTTCGACCACAGAGTGAGTTATTATATTTGCTATTAACTGTTGGTTTGCCGGAGCATAAAGCTATTATGTACGATATTTAAGTTACTTGGTGTACAAAAATTTGCGTAAAAATTTATTGGACAATTTACTAATTTGTACTTTAAATAAATAATTCAAAGTAATTATAAAGAATGGATGTTTACGACCGAAATAAAGCTAAATTATAAGATATTTATAAATACTTTCATGTAAATATCTTTATTTGCTTGAGTGTTTGCACTTACATTTGCGCTTACGAGTGAGCGTGCAAATGCTCGTGCGCGTGCACGTGATAGAGTAATTCTATTGTAAAAATTAGGAAAAAATATAAATAAAACTTTTATGCACCAAACGAACTTTATGAAGAAAAACTTTGCCGCAATTAAATTAAAGAAAAAAAAGTTGTTGCGTGTCAGCGCCGGCGCACTACTGGAGTTTACTCCTTATTTACAATTGTTTTGAAATGTGTAAAAGGGGTAATATCATATATAGATATGAATATAATCTATCAACATAGCTGTTACCGTTAAGGTAGCGTTCATGAGAAGTGCATTCGAACTTGCACTTGGAATGCATTGACTTACGTTGCAAAACTAGAACCTATGTCCATCCTGAATGTCTTTTTTAAATATTGGTAAGAAATGTTTAAATCCGATGAGTAGTTTCGGAGATTACCTCCTAAATCCAAATTTTAAAAAATTTACTTTTTCCTAATATATGAAAATAATTTATCGATATAATATACAACGTATGTCTATCCAGAAAGTCCTTTTTAAATATTGGTGAAATAATTTTTGAAATCGGGTGAGTAGTTTTGGAGATTACCTCCTATATCCCAATTTACAAACTGTTACACTTATTTTTAACGTTCTGAGCTTCTGATTTTACTCCTCATAAAACTTCATACCGGGAGCTATATATGAAAATCGAAAAAAAGTCTTAAGTATTAACTCCAATAGGTTATAAAAGTAAAAGAAAAGTGTAAAAATATCTATACAAAACTGACAAATATCAAATGTCAGTAAAATTTCCATATTTATATAGTTCGATCCGTACGCACAGAAACGAAAAAGCATACACGCGTGCATACATACAGGCGCTCACGTACGCAAACATTCACATGTATGCCGCCGTGCACATACGACATATACGGATAGATATATTCTTTAATTTGATATTTTTTTAAATATGAAAATTTAACATTACAACTATTGACGCGAGAGCCCGTTGTGGACATCAGCCTTCTTTTGAATTTTTTTTCAGCTGTAAATTTCTAATTATTAATTGTAATGAAAATAACATCTTTTTTTGAAGCATTTTCCTAATTGTCCTACTACAGAAAGCGTTAGCAACTTTCCATGAAGAGTTTTAAATAAATGGCCCATCTCTGGCATTCTGTTAACTTTCCCAAATTCAATTACATCTTAACTATTGTATTGTCTTTAGACGCAATTAATGTTACATAATCGATCGAGTTTTTGGATTACAATCCTTTCTTGCATCACTTAAAGATAAGAGTTATTTTATTTGACTCTTTCAAAACTATATTTATATATTTTATTACCCAATTACTCTTTGTGCTAATTTGCTGTTACTTTTTTTTGGATCTATTATATTACATATTAGATGTGCTCACGATTTCGTTTGTATAAGACCTTTAAAAAATACGATTAAGTTACTGTTAGATTAAAATGCGTATCACTATCTAATATAATAATTGTAAAAAAAACATTATTTAAGGACACTTTATATTGAAAGCTAAAATTACCATATAATGATTACACAGTTCCAAAATCAACTTGGAATTTCATCAATTTCCTAGAAATTGTGTAAAATTTCTTAATTGTGTTCATATCCTTTAATATATATTTCCCGTAATACGTAAGTTACCGTACAAAAAAAAAATCAATATGACGCTGGGCGGCAGACATTTTTTTGGGTTGGATTGGCTTGGGTTTGCTTTGTGTTGGGTTGAGTTTATATATTTTGAGTCTATAAATTTTTGGGTTGAGGTTATATATTTGCTTTTTGTTAGGTCGGGTAGGGTTGTGTTTGCTTTGGATTGGGTTGGATAGGATTGGCTTTAGTTTGGATTGGGTTGGTTTGACTAAGGTTCGTTTGGGTCCGTTTGGCCTATTTAGATTGGGTTGCGTTAGTTTAATTTTTATTATATTGGTTTGAGTTACGTTGAGTTTGTTTTGATTTTGGTTGTGTTTTATTAGGTTGGGTTGGGTTGAGTTGGGTTTGGCTTAGATTGTGTTATGTTGGGTTAGTTTGGATTTGCTTTGGGTTGGGTCGAGTTATATTGGTTTGGGTTTACTTTGAGTTGGCTTGCGTTGGGTTAGTTTAATTTTTATTATATTGGTTTGAGTTACGTTGAGTTTGCTTTGATTTTGGTTGTGTTGGGTTAGGTTGGGTTGGGTTGAGTTTGGGTTGGTTTAAATTGTGTTATATTGGGTTGGTTTGGGTTTGCTTTGGGTTGGGTCGAGTTATTCTGGTTTGGGTTTACTTTAGATTGGGTTGGGTTTGATTTGTTTTGCTTTGAGTTTAGTTGGATTGTCTTGGATTGACTTGAGTTGGGCTTGTTATTAATGTATATAGAAACACGATGTATTTCTGTATTTACTACGCATTAAACAGCTAGGCATTTCTTTGTCGTTTTTGTACTAATGCAATGTGGATTAATTTTTTCAAAGGTTAAATTCGTATATCTTCTGACTGAGGGAATCCATTCCCACATTTTAAAAAAAAAATTACGTTACTTCAAGTTCAAGTTTGTCTGTAGCATTGTGTCTGCAGTTTTTACGTGACGTGTCTTCAAACAGATAAAAAGGCAGACAAAAATTCCGAAAAATACATTATTGTGTTCTATTTGTTACTTTTATTATGTCCCCTAAATATTATTTTCGTAACTAACTTCAATGTACAAACGCTTCAATTCTACAGGTTTACTAAATATTTGGATATAGATGGTGTTATTATTAATAATTATTAATAGCCTTTGTAATGAATATTAAAAATAATCACATTGTGAGACGAAGCTTCCCATATTTTGCTAGATTTTTTTTTCCACGTCAAGCCTGACATGTACCGTAAGCCGCCTTATCCTTGAACTATCTGCTGACTTCTTAATACTTTTTGAGCACGAAATAGTGATATTTTGTCTTTAACTATTGCCGCTATAGCATTTCATGTGATTTGCGAACTGCGTTTTTTACTTGTTAGCGACCGGATGTTCACTGTTCATCATTGCGCTTGAATTACGTAGTTACTAATTTTTTGAACTAATATCTTCCCAAGAATGTACGTCTTTATTAAAAATTTACAACGGCAACGTCACCTGACAAGCATTTCATCAATAGACATACCAGAACCAGTATTATGACATTTTCGCGAATTTGAGATAAAATATATAACTCAGATATTACAGGAGCATGATCAGTCCTCTTTTTTTTTAAGTAGCACTGACTGTGTTGCGTTGAACTAAGTGGTATCTGGTACAGAATCGGCTCCGTGAGAAGTGCGCTATTTACTAGATGGTATTCAACATTCTAGTTTGCCGTTTGTATATAGCACTTGCAGTTTATATAAATATTATTTTGTATCGATACTCAATTTATAGTCATGTCAGATGTAGTTGCCATTGAGCCCGGCAATATATTTACACGGTGAAATACAACATTAATGCAAATATTTTATTTGTTGAAATTAAACGGAAAATTTTACTGTATGATTTGATGTGTTTATATGTACCTAAGCGTATATGGAAACCACCTAGCACGAGCTGTCCAGTTTGTTGATGCAGTTTTATAATTATATGTATTTATAAAATTAAACGAAGCTAACTAAACCTGTAGAAAGTTCCAAAATAATTTAGGATCACGTTTAATTTTCCTTCTTTTTAATTTTGTTATTCTATTCAGCATTTAAAAATACCATGAATTAAAGATTCGCTTTTACAATTCTTTCTTTAATATTTGAACTGTTTACACTGTGCTTGCAAAAATACACCATCAGACGGAAAATGGTCGCGCTCTGCACGTAAGCGCCGATTGCTTGTTAGCAAATTGGATCTCGCGATTTTAGAATGACCTGAATATATATTTTTCTAATATTATTTTAAAATTTATTTATGGGGGTTATTAAGAAAGAAAAGAACAATAATGCTGTGGGAAATATCGCAGACGTATGACGAGACCCCGGAACGGGCCAGAACGTAAGTATTCTTACAGGTCAATTTTAAAAGTGATTTAAATTTTTGTCCAAATTATCTCCTTTAAAGAATATTCCTTTCATTTCAATACAACTGTAGGTATTGCTTAAGCTAAGTTATCCGTTTTTTCTGAGTTATTCAGATTAAGTAATTCATTTTTCATGTCTTAAATAGTGGTGGACTCGCTATGTTTAAAATAAGGTTTTCTGCCTTATTTCTCCCCAAATATTCTATGCATAGGTAAAAAAATATATTTAATTCTTTATTAAATTATTTCTTACTATTGTCTTTACACAACACGATCTAAAGGGAAATGTTCACAGAAGGGCGGCCTAAATAGAATTATTTTCAAAGAGGATTTTCACTAAGAAGTTCTTTATAATTTCTTATATTAAATTCTTAATTTAAAAGCATATGAAGAAATACTTAAGTAAACTGGATTTTGGAAGAAATTTTTCCGTTTAATTTCAAGTCAATGCTGCTAAATTATCTAAAAGATTCTTTTTGTAATCTTATCGATATTCATTATATTTTGGTGCCTTTAAGCTTCAAATTTAACTCAGTAAATTTAATTCAGTAAACTAGATGCTTTTGAATTCATCTCTTGATTTACATTAATTATATTAATAAACTGTGAACTTGAATGGTCTTATTTTTACCAGAAATACAAAACTTGTCAATTCCAGCTTGTTTTATTAGCGGTGTTTTATGCAGTGTCAATATGGGTACTGCATGGAATAGCATTTGAAACGTACTCTTACTACCACCAAAAGAAAGATGATACACCTTGCCTCCTCAATTTATTCAAAGTTGTCTAATTACTTCAGTCAGTTATGGATAGTGAGAGATATAGTTCAGCTGACAGATACATATTAAAAATATACTGATGAAAGACACAAATTAGAAGTAACAAAACGTCATAAAACTACAAAGAATGGTACATATTTATTAAAAACTACTAGATTTGCGTATCGCGTTGGATAATTTTCACGTTCTGAACATTGTGGGGAGAAGTATTTTTATGAAAATTTTACCTGATATTTACTTTTTTTCTGTAATACTTTTATTTTTAATTTTTTCCTGCCATTATATACCTAGAATAATTGTTGCGTGATTACACTTATTGAGTAATAAAAAAGAAATATATAAATAAGTCCATATATTCCTGTTAGAAATTCAAATTATTTTTAAAGTTTATTCTAGAACAAAATAGTAAGAAATTCATTTTCAAAAAATTTAGTCTAGGTATTTATGAATTTAGAATATTCACGTATATAACCTACAGCACATATAGTTTAAAGTAGTACGCTATTCTGATACATACTACTTTTTATAAATAAGAAAAACCTTTAATATTGACCATGTATAACAAAAGAAAAATTATGTGGAACATGATTAAATTCACTTTGCAATGCGAAACTTCCTTTTTATTGTTGTGGAATGTGTTCCACTGAGGAAATAATTTTATAGTACGATCAAATTAGTCATTACAGAAAAACTCTGCGGAGGTCACAGATAAGTATATTGCACAATGAAACACTTTTTCCTTAACATGTGTTTTTATTTACGTAGATGTTTGAAAACACTTTACATTAGGTAACTATCTAAATATAACGTATATACGACTGTAATTATACAGGCCACTCATACGTATATAATTATAGCTCATCAAAACCCGGAAATCGTTTATGACACTTTGTCAATGACAACGATTAATATAATACCGCGCAAGTGTAACACAGTTCATTAGTAATACGTAGCAATGGTTTGGATGAAGTCGACAAATTTACAGCGCGAATTAAATATTTTAACTCTTCTAAATGTGTCAACACTTTGTTTGGGTGCTCCATTTCCTATAACTTACCATAATGAATACGAATGTACGCAGTATATAGCTATACGGATTGCTGAAAAATATTATAATACTGACTATCCGACGTTGATATGGAACCAAGACATGATTGTCGATAATTCGCTGGGATTATTTCGCCGTCTTTACATCGGTTGTTTATTGTCGGTAGATATTTATGAAAATAGAAAATCATCAAGTATATCCAACGGTAAGGAAATTTCGTTTCTTGTCACGCAATACGTCATATACATTAGTGAAGTCAAAGATTTCGAATATTTTGTAACTCGAATGAAAAATAATTCAATGTTTGCCAACTATGGTAAATATATAGTCATCTGTAATGACAACGGCATACGTGGAAGCAACTGTGACCCGCAAATTTTATTTAATATTTGCTGGAGTAATTATTTGGCAAACGTCGTGTTTGTACATCATACTAAATCTGGATCAGTCACTACATCGACGTATTTTCCTATGGAAGACGGGCTTTGTGACAGCGTGAAACCGAAAATCTATGATACAGTAAAAAAATGTTCAGAATACCGATCGGTTCATAATCTGTTTCCGAAAAAGTTTGACAATTTCTATCGCTGTCCACTTGTATTTACGACTTTTATATTACCACCGTTCATAAATGTAATAACAGATATCAATGGTGTACAAGTAGCTGGCGGAATAGAAGGGGATGTCTACAACATTTTTTGCAAAATATTAAATGCGACCCCAAAAATCATAATAAACACGACGCCTACTGGTATGCTGACTGAATCAAATTTACCTGGACTATTTCAAGATCTTGTTATGCAACGAGCTAATATTTCGACTGTCAATCTTCTGCATATCAATGTTACACATACTTTGCGTTTCGTGTATCCTCTCAGGGTAACAGAAGTCGGTTGGGTGTCTCCTGCTGTCCCACTCAGGCCTGCGTGGGAGAAGTTAATAAATCCGTTCAACTTCCGGCTCAGACTGTCATTCACAATAGCTGTATTTACTATGTTTTTCATACTAATAATATTAAAAGAAACAAGATTAGTAGATAGATGGAATGCATATTTTTCAAGAGATGCCTTAAATTCCGATCTCTACGTGAATACCTGTGCGATATTCTTTAGTCAAGTGACTGCTAGGCGACCAACGAATGTTGCTCTGTCCTATTGCTTGGCTCTATGGATATGGTTTAGTTTCTTCATGCTTAATGCTTACCAATGTGCTCTAATTAGCACTCTCAAACAAGACTTGTACTGTTCCAACTTGAACTCTGTTTCTGGCGCAATCAAGGCGGGATATGGATTTGGAGGATCGACGGAATTAATAACGTACTTTGCGGAAGAAAGTAAATTTCACGAGCAATACAAACGTTTAGAATTTCAGGATTTGAGCAGGTATTTAGAAATGATGTCAAAAGTATCACTGAAGCATATTTTACAAATACCGTTAGTGTTGATTCCTTATTTTAAATTTCTGGAAAATAGCACAAATTCATTACATATAATTCCAAATAGTATAAGACAGCAATATACGGTTTATTATTTACAACCACACTCACCTCTAGAGAGCATTTTGAGCGCCATATATTTACGCATATCAGCGAGCGGACTTATAGAAAAGATGGATGCAGAAATACATCTTTTCGTTAAGACGGAACAACTTAAGCGTCAAAGGACACAAGGAAGAGACGATACGTTAACTATGCACCACATGCAAGCTTGCTTTTTACTTGTTATTGGCGGATGGATTTTATCATCGATGTTTTTGTTTCTTGAATTAGTTTGGAATCAATACAAAAAATGGCAAAGCTCAAAACGTTGTTTATTGCAAAGGTGAAAAACGTAAACTTAAAATGTAATGCGGTGAGTTAATCATTGGTTTTCTGATATATTGTTAACCATGTTTATTATTAACCTATTATGTTACATATTCTATTACAGACTAGTGCTAAAGTGTTGCTCTTTTTATAGCTACGAATCAAAATTACTCTACTAAAAGACTTTAAATATTTAGTTCTTTCTTTCTTTAAGGTTTTATTTTCTTCATTTTCTCCAAGGATTACTAATGAAGAAATTATCAATAGATTTTCTTCAACTGTCGTCAACAGTTTTATTTTTAAATGTTATCAATATGTGAATCGGAGTGGTACAAATTAACCATATTTTTCATATTACGTTTTAGTTCAGAACAACGGAGGGAATTTGTCCTTATATTTAAGGGAGGTTTTTCTCTTGCTTCTATTTACAAGGAGAGTATTCAAAATTACTTAGAATTTTAATTTGAGTAATTTTTCAATAAATATATGAAAAGTTATTCATCTTGTTGGTCGTCATTTTTAGATCGTAGTATAGATATATTAATTTTTTTTTTTTTAAATATCTATAAAATATTATTCACAATGTTACTGTATACCGATTTATAATAATATATAAAATAAACTTCTGAGCAAATATGTTTTATTAAGTAGGATGCATGTAAGTAACGTAACGCACTTTCAGTTTTAATATTTTATTTATTTGTTTATCTCTATTCGCATTACTGCATTTATTAAATCTTTCCAAATTGGTTCAATTTTATTTGCGGTCATAATTATATTTAATGGCACGCAAAGGACTTATACAGTCCAAGTAACAAGTTACTTCGGAAAAAAATGTATTTTAACACGATTCAAAATTGAACTTGTGGGCAATGTACCATACTTATTACACTATCTTTATCATAAAAAATTCACGAAGAAAAAAAGGGTGCGTGTACTTATGTACGCGCGTGAGAAGTTATACTTCTTTGGAATCATTAAAAAATAGTTTTTAATTGTATGCAAATAATAAATTACAATAAAATAATAAAAGGACTGGAAAAGGATAGTCAACACAGTCAATAAAGTTCAGTTTAAATTTGAAAAATTAAATAAAAATAAATATTTCACATTAATAATTTAATAATATTTAGTATTAATTATGTTAAATAATAATATTTTAATTTATATCAGTAAATAATACATACGGATAGATAACCTCAGTTATATTGTAGTACGTGAAAAAGTCTATAAACACAATTTTTTCACTAATATTTACGAGTAGTAAATATATTAATCAAAATATTGAATTTAAATCACTACTGAATATAATTTATCAGCACATATATAAATCGCACTTATATGAAACTAAAACACGTGTTTGAATGTAGACACTAGAAACATGTGGAAAATAAATACTATGAATATGAAAACAGTGAACAGAGGCGACGATGGTGCCAACTTGCGCGACTAATAGAGGTTTTATTTCTATTTTGTTGGTAGCTTTTGTTTCGAGACTGCAACCGCTGCAACTTCATACTGTAACTTTTGTGTGACGAATCTTAAAATTTCACTCTCATAATTTTTTCATAACGCGCCTAAAGAAGTATAACTTCAAAAGTTAAGTATTATTCGGTCTTGGCAAAAAGCTTAACCGACTGACACAAAATTTTCACCATCTTATAGCATATGCATTGTGTATGTATGTATATGGTGTTTTATATATTTTATATGGTTTATAAACGTACGTAATCTTTTTTATAATCTATCTACATTTGATAGGAACGGATGGTTAAAGTTCAATAATAATTAAAGAGGTCAAAATATGCTAAACCTTATTTTGAATTTTCATACAATAAAAATAAGAAACCTTCTTAACATCTCTCACATATCCGTTCCGTTATGCTAATCTTTCACAGTGTTTTATCAGAAACCTATTGCTGTCGAAATTTACAATTTAATATAGGGATAAAACAAATTAATTTGTATAATTTTCATAAATTTATGTTATAAATAGAGATATTTTTATTTTGGTGGGAGTAATAAAAGATTTATTTTTCAATTTTAAGTATAATTTTAAGTATCAACCGAAATAGTTTTATTCTTATAACCATAATTGTAAACAAAACTACGTAACTATAGAAATGATTCTAAATCACATATTTTCCGGGAATCATTAATATTTTCCTCAATTAATTTTCTGCCACTGAACCTATTTCATCATCATGAAGCTATTTTGAATAGAAGTTTTAGTTTTAGTTATACAAACTAACAGTCATAACTAAATCTAATGTTTCAAAGGACGAGTACAACACACGATGGTAAGATTGACATAAAATTTCCATCTTATGTATGACTAATTGCTAAAGATATATTGTTACAAGTAATCTGATGTTATGCAATTTGCCTGTAGAATTCTCTACTCGAATAAAATATAAAATTAATACAATTAAATGAAACTACGTGATGTAGTATTATTTCTACTTTCTTTAATTTCATTACCACGACCTAAGTTTCATTGTATTACAACATCTCCAGGTGGGATATTAGCGTAGATTCTATGCTAATATCCCACTTGAAGATGTTGTAATACAACTAAACCTAGGTCGTGGTAAAGAAATTAAAGAAAGTAGAAATAATACTACATCATGTAGTTTCATTTAATTGTGAATAATGAATTTCTACAAAATTAACGCCAAATATATTCAATAAAATTAATAAATATACCCTATCAAATATTCTTAATAAATTGATACAATATAAAGATTTTACAAAAAAATTGTTAAAAGAAACTAAAATCGATGTACTTTCTTATTCTGGCAATGTTAAAACGGGTAACCAGATTTGAATAAAGGGATGTGTAAACACGAATTCAAAAAGTACTATAAAGTTGTAATCGATATGCTTACGTTAATTTATATAAAAGAGAAAAATTAAAGAGTATTAATGAGATGATATAATGTGATAAAATATAGATAAGTTCTTGAAACTTCTGAAGAACTTGAAACTTGAAAGAATCTGAAAAAATGTTGAAGTTATTTCCTAAATAATATTTTTAAACGGTACATTAAGAGAGAAGTATTAGGAAGATAAGTTTATGAACCTTGACAGTATTTATTGATCATTGTTATTTGCATATTTATCGACCAATTGTTATAATAAATTCATAGAGAAGTATTAGGAAGATAAGTTTATGAACCTTGAAAGTATTTATTGATCATTGTTATTTGCATATTTATCGACCAATTGTTATAATAAATTCATAGAGAAGTATTAGAAAGATAAGTTTATGAACCTTGACAGTATTTATTGATCATTGTTATTTGAATATTTATCGACCAATTGTTATAATAAATTCATAGAGAAGTATTAGGAAGATAAGTTTATGAACCTTGACAGTATTTATTGATCATTGTTATTTGCATATTTATCGACCAATTGTTATAATAAATTCATAAAGAAATATTAGGAAGATAAGTTTGAGAACTTTGACATCATTGATTGATTCAATTAGAGCAACACTAGAATATAATTCTTCTACTTATCCTAAGCAACGTGAATGAAAATTAAGTGAAGTGAGCAGGATAAGGTTTAGATTGTGTGTATTTTAAAAAATCGTCACAAATTGAACTCCATAGATAATAACACGTTCAGTTTGTGCAATAAATTATAAAAAATTTGTTTTTTATAAATACAATCGTTGTAAGGTGAATGAAACATATTTTAATTTAAATAAGAACGTCTGGTCATCTTGATATTAAGATTTTTCTTGTTGTGCGAGTAGAGTCAATCAGTCAACTTTAGTTGTATCATTATTGTTAATCATTTGTTTAGGAAGATTTACAGCGGTATCAAGAAAGGAAAACTTAGAGCAAATAAAAATATCTCCAATCAAAGAAATACATATTTCTTGAAATAATTATTATTTACTCACGGTGTAAATTTCACCAACGGCGTAATTAAACATGATTTTGAATTTATAACAGTCTGTAGTTTAGAAGATTTTAATCTTAAATTTAATATCATCCATTCGTATGGAATGAGGAGGAAGAACTTGAAGTTTGACAATTTAATTTTTGCAAAAATTGTTTACTATCTGTTACCATTAAAACAAAGACGTTATTTAAAATTTGCCACTACTTGAATATTGCCACTACTCACGTGTAACTGAAAATGGTTTTGTGAATCCAAGAAGCAAAGCATATATGCAAACGACGGGGAATTATTTTAGCATGTGCTTTTGTTGACAAATATTTATGGAACTCTTATTTTAAAGTAATAAAAATAAGTGAGACGTCCATATAGATTGTTACTATACTTATATGCCATCAAAAGCCGAATATTATTTTGGACAATTCGCCATCGAGAATTAGTAAAATAACACTGCGTTGATACTAAACAACTTATCATTTTAACATGGGCATGCCTTGAATCAAGTCAAAGAATGTGCGTTAGGAAATAAATATTTTGCTCAACTCTAAATAATTCGACATTAAGGTTGAATACACTTTTTTATTACAAATAATATAAATGTCCACAGTAAATAGCAGTACAGATTCCTGCATGATACTATACAACTATCCTTCAACGATTCAAATGCTCACTTCAACAATCATGGTGCTCAAGTTGAAAATTTGGAATATTATATTGTTGAATGAGAAATATTTCATTGTTTGCTAACTCTGGATATCCGTGATAGCAATGCTCGTAAGTGGAAAAAATTATTGCGCGGAAATTTTGTTTTTGGAGCTATTTTTGAAGACACTTTTTGACAAACGTCTTGTTCATACCTCATACTAAAGCTAATAGAATCATTTAATTGATATATTTTTCAATACAAGATGTAGCCTGTGTCAACACATGACACGAAAAATATATGATACCGTAAAAAAATATTGTTACCGTTAAAAAATATTCATATTCATGTAATATAAGAAATATTATGTTTCTATACTTTTGAAATATGTTTTACCGTGTTCATAACTATAAGAAAAAACGGTATAAACCATAACAATAAACGGTACAAGCCAAAAGAAAAAACGGTACAAATAGTTAGCGGTAGAGAAGGTGACATTTATAACCTTTTTGGTATAATGTCAAATACAACTACGACAGTCATAATAATTACAACGCTTACTGATATGCTGACTGGACCGTATTTACCTGAGTCTTCAATTATATTATTAAGCGGCAAGCCAATATATGGATTGCTAATTTTCTGCATATTAAAGTACAAATTCTTTGTGTTTATGTTTAATATATTATCTGTGGGTTATCGAAGTCGGTTGAGTCTCACAAACTGTTCCCCTCAGTCCTGAGTGGGATAAGTTAATAAATCTCTTCCACTTTCGGCTTAAACCGCCCGGCGTAATCGTCATATTGGTGGTGATTTTTGTATCAAACGTTATAAATAATGATGTGATGCGGTCTATGTGATCTACTGAATTGATCACAAGGCATAAATTATTTAACGGCGCTGAATATCACGGGGACCTAGGTTCGATTTCCGTCCGTGCGTTCAGATGGACTTTTTTGATGTTTTGCATAATTATAAAGGATTGATCCCGCAGCAGCTAGCCCACATGTAATAATTGTATACATCTAAAAACATTTAAAAATAAATAAACTTCTAAGTGGAACATATATTTATAAAGAGGTTACTTAAATATCGATCTCTACCCTCGAAATAATTTTCAGTCAAGTGACTGCTGGGTAATCAAAGAATACCGGTAGTTTATGTTGTTTACTTCGTGGATATAGTTCATTTCCTTCATGTTCAATGGTTACAGGAGAACTCTCATTATTAAACTCAAACAAATGTGTATCTATCAGACGTGAACACTATTTCTTGACAATTGAGCAGGGATATGAATTTTGACTAGCAAAATTATTAAGAAATTGTTTTGCGTAAAAATCTAAATTTTGCTAAATCGCTTCAAATTTACGATATAATAAAACAATTTTAAGTGGCATACAACTATTCCCCACGTAGAACAAGTTTCGCTCAACAAGCTCCACACTATTAACATTTTAAAGAAATAAATACTCATTATATCGATATAGAGCAAATTATAATTTTCCTAAGTCGGAATCCTTGAACTAATATAGATAAAAGTGATATCAAGTAGCACTTAGGAAAGGTCTTTGTCTAAGGTCTAAAACCCAATTGAATTTACTTTTCAGTCACTGACAACAAATCTCTTTCATTTATATTTGCTGTGCTTGATGGGCGGATGCGACTCATTTTCATTTCAAAAAAGCTTTTACCATTTTCATAATAACTAATCTGTTAAACTACATTATCTATATGCTGTATTGGTAATCTATCTAAATTCAGAAAAATAATTTACTTTGTTTTACCATTATTTCTATTTGCTCATTTCGGAAGGTTTATGTAGTCGTTTCAATATATAGGCAAAAAATTTCCATCAAAGAAAAATTTCACACTGCACGGAAAATATATTCACTTAGAATTTAAATTTCATAAGATAAAAAGGAATTAAACCCATTTCCTTTCCAAATTACGTCCAGAAATCCTTTTAAGAATAATGAGACTATTATTACCTAGACACTTTCGTCCAACAATTTAATTAATACAAATGAAAATTTATAAAAAAATTATATCCATTTGGGCTCCTTCCCTTATTTTAGAAACTTGTTTTTAAAAATACTTATTTTAAGAGAAGTAATTCCTTTGTATATGAATCTTAAGAGATATTTTTGACGATGTATACTTATTAAATTTAAGACAGCGACAATGTTTTCAACAAAGGTTTGTAAGACAAGCAATCAAATTCTTTATGTTGTAAACACAAAATTCACATGAGACATGATACCTTGTGTCTAATGCAATGTGCCTTGCCTTTTGTTAGTAAATACGTATATTTACTAAGGTAGTAAACTTAAACATAAGAATTCAGATATATGTAAAATAATTTATACGAATAACTACGCATTTACTATTTTATTATTATAATTAGTAAGATACCAGATATATAAAAAAGATAATTTTGGAAAACAAAACTAAAAATTGTAAATCTGCGAAAGTGACCTCAAATTTTTGTTTAGTTTATTCTTAAACTGCTGTTTCTTTTCGTCATTTTATCAATTACTTTAATTGTATTTTTTTTACTTAACAATAACGTCAACAACTAAATATATTTTTACAATACATATTTTGTATGTAATATCCAAAACACATACACTTGTTCAAACTTATGTCGAATCAACGCAGACTTATCTGTGATGTGAAGTAGTTCATTGGTCTTTTCAAGAACAAGATTCGGTTATTAGTGTGAGAAACCAATATGCTTTTCTTTATTCCAAACAAATTATTCCTAAAACGTTTGCTTTCAATCCAGAATGTATCGATTCAAGTTTGCAGTGAAAGTCACTATCGCTTAGTACTTTAGCTCTTAAATTATTACTATAATGATCAAATTCATTTTCCATTAAAATTTTAAAACATTTTAATTAATCAGATCGATGTACGTGCAAAGTGATTACAACACGACTTTGAAAATTCGACCTTGTTGTTGTAAGCTGATTTAGGTAAAGATATTTATTACAATGTTAACGATTATAGCTCTATGTTTTGTAGATCAACTGAAAAATATTAGAATGATTTACATAAGAAGAAAAAAATACTTAAGCAGTTTTATTTATGATGCAACCTGTTGCAATACAACGATACCTTGATATATATAACAGTGAATGTAAAATACCTCTAAATATTTCTTTTTAAACAATCTTTGAACAATACCCTTAATTCCATCCGTTACACTTGCACCATCATGTTACTGACATTCTAGTTTGTTTGGTATCTTAATTCTAAAATTCCCAACTGATTTAAAATACTTACGATAATAACAATAACAGTTTATGCTTCAAGTTGAGAGAAACCCCAAAACGGTTCAACTGCCACTCCTTTAAAAATATAACTAAAAATTATAGGAAAATGCATATTGCGTGACAAGTCCGTAGTTTTATAGACTTGAAACGATAAATAGTTGGAATAATTTATTTCATTTTCAATGAAATATTGACAAATAAGAGAGTATTTAATCGAGTCAAAAATATCGTCCTATTTATGGTTTTGGTACATTTTCAAGAACTGATTTTCAGTTTAAATATGTCTTCAAGTCCTAATCAAAAGTTGCAATCTATTATAATTATATTATACTTATAAATATTCCCGGATTATTTCAATATGAATTTTATTCGTAGCCTCTGAGTGCCAATTTAAATATGAATGATAGTTTATACAGTCAACAATTTTATACAAAATATTTGTTTTTAATTACCAGAGAATGCACATAAACCACTGTCTTATCTCATACAAAGATTATTTTAATAAAATTATGTCAAATTAATGACGTTTGATTTATGCTGATTTTAAGAGTTGTTTTTTTTATTTTATAATTAAGATATTATAGATCCCTAACGTCATTTTTCAAACATGGTTCAGAATTATTAATAATAAGAAAAGAAAAAAAAAGAAAAAGGTTAGATACGCGCACAAGTTTTTTAAAGGTCTGTAAGAAAACAACAAATAAAACTTATTTTTAATCAAATAATTTTGCACAAATTTAATACCCATCGCGTAGGGCCTAAATTTTTAAAATCAATTTTCGCTCAAATATCATTAATTTATCATTTAAAAAAGTTTACATTAATCTATATTTAACTAATATTAAGATGGATTGCACATTAAGTATATATATTTTAAGGTTCCGTAATAGTATTTAAATATTCGTGAGAAAAAGAGTTATGCGAATTGCGAGTCATGTCGGCGAAAGCGAAACAGACTGTGTTGAAAATATTCTGACAGTTTTTAATTTGGCACGAATTGTATTTACTTTAATTAACTTAAACATTTAATATTATTCAGCGTTGCGTAAGGTAATTTAACTACAAAATATATGGTAATGTAGATAAATGGTAATATTAAATTTATATTTTTTCAATGGCAGAAAAAACAAACACTCAAAAAACTTCTTGCTTTATGAACTCCTCTTTTAGTATACTCGTTATTGAAACGTGCTTGGGATGGTGCCTCAGCGCTCCATACGACTCGTGGGTTTAGCTGTTCATCAATGATACAATGTTTTCAAAATGTTGTGTACAAACCTGGCAACATACGATGTAACGCATAACTACGCCACATATATAATGTATGTAATATACCCAGTCTGTTCAAAAAGTATTGTGAATTTTGTGTTGTTTCAAAAATTATTTATTTATTCATGAATATCTAGTTTGTCCCCTTCAAAGTAATCCCCATCAAATAATATATACATGTGCTAACGGTTTTTCCAATCCTCGAAGCATTTCAAAAAATCATTTTTTGTGATCTTGTTCACCTCCTTCGATGCCGTCTTTATCTTTTCAATCGTGACAAAATGTTATCCTTTCATGGGCCTCTTCAGTTTCAAAAACAAGAAAAAGTCAGAGAGGGCCAGGTCGGGGGAATACGGTGGCTGCGGTATCATTAGTGTTTTATTTTTGGCCAAAAATTCGCGCACAAGCAACGCTGTGTGAGCAGAGGCGTTATCATGGCGCAAAAGCAAAATTTTTAATCTTCCACAAATCCGGGCGTTTCTGGCGGACTGCCTCGCGCAAATTGCGCATAACTTGCAGGTAATATTCCTTATTAACCTTTCTAACCTGTGGCAATGATGTTCACATTCGACCGAACTTGGCGCGTTTTTTTCGGTCTTGGCTCGTGCGGCAGCTTCCATTGAGATGATTGAGCTTTGGTTATCACATCATAACCATAAACCTATGATTCGTCACCAGTTATAACCCTCTGGAGCAAGTTTGGGTCATCGTGGATAGAGTTCAACAGCTCATTAGCACTGTTAACGTCTGTTGTTGACGTGCTCGGGCGTCCGGAACGCTCTTCGTCGTTCACATCTACTCTGCCCTTTGAAAACATTTTATACTACCGATAAACGTTGCTTTAGTCCAAGTCAGCTTCACCATATGCCACAGTTAACACTCGGGATGCGTCCGTGCACTTAATTTTATTTTCACATAAAATTTGATACAGATTCTTTGATAAATTTTTTGAAATAAGCAAAAATCGTAGACGATACAAAACACGTCCAAGCAAAATAGCTGTCAAAAATTAACTGAAAATTCAAAATGGCCAAACTTATAAACGAATTACATGAGTACCAACATAACGCAACAAAAAAATCGACAATCGAATATACATAGCCTGCTGAAATTCAAAATTCGCGATATTTTTTGAACAGACTACGGTGTTCGTTGCGAAATCATCCGATTTGCAGTTTGTGTTACGCATGCATAACTACTCATGCACATATGACACAAAAATCTACTAACATAAACAGATCGAGACTGTGCAGGTGCCCCACCCTAGTTCAACGTACTTGGGAATCCTGCACTATTCCCCGTGCAGGATTCCCAAGATGTATGAAATACCCACTCTGGTAGAATGTTGAGAATAGGATAAAAATACCACACAATTTTTTTACATCATATGGACAAAAGTATATTTTACTATAAAGTTGCCACGAAAATATTTGAATTTTCAATATTTAACTAATGTCTCTGGTACAAAACGTGGTAAGTACAATTTTTTTTTCATTCCTTTATTTATTTTTATTAACATAAGAACGACTGACTAAATTATTTAGTTTTTGTCCGTTACTAAGATAAAATAATTATGCTTAACGAAGGCCAATTATCCAACATTGGTCAAACTTAAACCGAAATAGGGTATGACTATGCCAAATTTTCTTAAATTCTATTGAATTCTAAGATGGTATCACAAACATAACCACAGCCAATCAACTTTCCACTTTTCAAATTTGAGACTGCGTTGTGTGTGTGTATTTCCTACTAGGATTTATTAAATATGATATAGGAAAACTTGCATTAATTGAACAAAATAAAACATGGAATAAAAAAATTATATTTTGTAAAGAACAAGTTTCAGCAGTTTCCTCAAAAAGGGTTCAAAAATACTCTATTAATATTTTAACTACTGGACCAACCTTTCAAGACCATCTACTTATTTAGTTTTCCAATTCATACTAAATTTTAGTTGTGACTGAAAATAAATTAGTTTGATAATAATAACACGTGAGGACAATAATAAGGGCACCATACTAATCCACTACACATAAAGGCAGATCTACATAAATTAGAAGAAATGAGTTTTTATCAAAAATATGTGTACGAAATATATTGTAGTCGCGTTTGTGTTCTTCAAATCGCGGTCGCTCGGTGCGTAAGCTACGTTCTGTGAAGCAGTGTACTTGTTATTACTTCTTACCGTCATATTTGCACTTATTACATTTATAAATATATTGTCTTTGTTTTTGTTAGTATCCTTGGATATGATGAATATCAATGTGATTAGTATAATTTAGGCAAACTGCTTCAATTCTGTGATAGTTTACTGATACTTGCTTATAGTTTTTTTAGCAGTAAGATTACCTAATGTTGGTAAACCATAAGATTGGACTTTTTTTAAATTTAATATTAATTCCCTTTTATATAATATTGCAGCAAGTTTTGTGATTTTTAATCTCAAGTAAGGAATTAAGAACTAAACAATAAATAATTTCATATAGAATCACGCAATATATATATATATATATATATATATATATATATATATATATATATATATATATATATATATATATATAAATATATATAAAATATCATTAAAAAAAATGTATACCCAACATTTTTACATCTTCAATTTGAAGAAAATTATTCAACTCTATTTAATAATAATTAAATTAATGAAACTACTTGTGATAAACTCCAGGCAGAAATAAAAACGCCTTTAATTTTACGCGTGTAAGGGTAGCATGTATTTCCAATTACATTTATCTGCAATTCTAGATGAAGAGCAAGCACGGAAAGAAACAAGTACCTCTAACAACAAGGCGTGTAGTAAACATTTCCTTATGGGAAAGGAACTATTGACTATACAGGAGGGAGGTAGATAATATTTTTGTCCAAGTCAATAAGATGGGCAATTAACTTACCACAATGTTGCTAATAAAATTGTATTTCTTCTTTCCAAATTTGTACGTACAATTTTTATTTTATTTATTGGTCAGTCAATTTTATTCAGTAATTTACAATAGGAAACATCAAAGATATATTCATGTGAATATAATCGTCAATTCCCTGCAGAACAAAAAATAAATGAAGACTAGTAAAAATAAGTAATGGCGACCCATTTAGAATTACGGTCCCGAGTTGTATGAAGTCAGATAGTTCATAAATATAACATATCGTAATAATGTCTCGCAACAACTATGGTTTGTAATAATTTTTCAAAAAAGTGGAAAAACTGCATAGTATCATTACATCACAATAATAAGTCAAACTGTAACGTGATAACACTCAATTCAATTATCACCAAAGAAAGTTGTGCAAGGAAAAGAAATGAAAAATATATATATATATATATATATATATATATAATTTAATTTGAAATGATCACAAAGAATGATTTATTATCATGCTTAATGCACATAGTCCATATAGCTGTTGCGATACTTCTATGTGTGTGTCTAATACCCAATACTAGTCAAAGTGATTCCTGAAAAATTTTCATCAAAATTCGTTAAAATAATACTACGTGAAAATTGTACCCCTCATCATTCGGACGTAACCATGGCTTGGATGAACTCGCGGAATTCAGGTTAATAAATAAATATCATATTAATTTTAAATATTTCAAAATTTTCTGTTGTTGCGTTATTTCCTTCAACTTACAACAATTAACACGACTGAGTACAGAGTATAATACAGATAGTGAAAAATATTTTTTTACTAATTATCCGACGATAACCTGAATCCCTAACGTATATTGTGTTAATTCGTTACGTAAATCTCTACCGACAATACACAGCCGGTATTATCTATACCGGCTGCGTATTGTTGGTAGAGATTTGTAAAAACCACAATTCATCAACTCATAGTAAAAACGATTCTTATCACGTCACGCAGTATGTCATTCGCATTGACCAAATTGAAAATTTCTAACATTTCATTAGTCGAATAGAAAATAAGACAATGTTTGCAAACTACGGGAAATTTATTATGGTTTGTAATGACGATGTCACAATTATAATCCGGAAACTTTGTTTGCTATTTGCTGGAGACACTATTTGGCAAACGTTGTCTTTATACACCATACCTTAATTGATGGGTTCATTATATCGACATATTATCCTACGGAAGAAGAGCTTTGTAATGGCGTAAAACAAAAAGTATACGATACGGTAAGAAATTGTTCAGACTATGGATTGGTATATATTATTTTCACGAAAAAAATTAACAATTTCTATGGTTGTCCACTTAATTACCACCGTTCATAGATGTGAGAAAATATGCCAATGGTATACAGATAATGTGTGGCAGAGAAGGTGATATTTATAACATGTTTTGTAAAATGTTAAATGCAACTAAACAGACTCGTACTGGTGTGCTGACCGGACAACATTCACCTGGGATATTTAATGATCTCCTTAGCAAACGAGCCAACATTTTAGCATCCAATTTTCTGCATATCAATATTGTCCATACTTTACGTTCAGTGTATCCTCTCAGGGTAATAGAGGTAGCTTGGGTCTCGCCATCTATTCCTCTCAGACCAACACAGGAAAAGTTAATAAATCCGTTCAATTTCCAGCTTAGACTGTCACTCACAATCGTAATAGCAGTCGCAGTCATATTGGTGGTGACTTTTATATTAGTAATATTAAAGGAAACTCAAATAGTATTTAAATGGAACGCTTGTTTTTCAACAGATGTCTTAAATGCTAATCTTTACGTGAATACCCATGTTATATTCTTCAATCAAATATGTATTAGGCGACATATGAATACTGTTCTATCATGTTGTTTGGCTTTGTGGCTATGGTTCAGTTTCTTCATACTCAATGCTTATCAAGGAGCTCTCATTAATACACTTAAACAGGGCGTGTATTGATCAGAATTGAACACGGTTTCTGGAGCAATTAAATTAAGATATGGATTTGGAGGAGCGAAGGTATTAAGAACGTATTTTGCGGGAGAACCTAAATTTTTTGAACATTATAGAGGTTTAGGAAACCGGGATTTAATTATGTACTTAGAATTTATGTCAAAGGGATCATTGAATCGTATTTTGAAAATACCTTTAGTAGTGATTTCTTATTTTAAATTCTTGAAAATTGAAGCAAACTCTTTACAGTTGTTTCCGATTATGGTATTAGATAACACATACAGTTTTACTAGTAATTCTACTATAGTAGTCTAGAAAAAAAAATTACAATCTATTCTTCAAAGTACAAAAAAATTATAGAAAAGTACTATCTTTTCTCCAAATTAAAAAAAAAAATATAAAAAAGTACTATCTTTTCTCCAAATTAAAAAAAAATCAAAACCATTTTTGGCTCTCAGTCCATGTTACGGCTCTCCTGATTTCATAATTTCTTTGCTTCTTGAACCTCTCTCCCCTACATTACATTACGTTACACTGATGGAGGTATAAATAAATATTCGGAAGTTAATTTTGATAGTTGCTTTAAAAACACTTTGGGCGAAATATTTAGTGTAATAATAAGTAGATTGGTGTATAATAACGAAACAAGAAGACAGCAATTAAAACAGCTTTAATTGCAATTATTAACAGAAATTTTCACACGTTACACACTATTTTGAAAATCACTAAATATGAATTAAATGAATTGAATAAAAAATTTCAAGTTTCATGCCGGTTTGTGTTTTATTGAGATATTGCTTAATTTCTAAAGAATACACACATTAACGTCTAAAATAAATAATGTTTTAATAGCACGAAACAAAAAATATACTTATTTAATTTAGCAGCTTAAGCCCATTTAAGCCTTCATCGAGTAAGTATTATGTTCCTTTTTAAACATAACCTGGAACACTTGAAACTCAACTCCAACGTTTCTAATATATTGTTTTCGCCGTTAGACATGATTTAATGAAAATTTAGTATTGAAGTGTTATTGAATATATTCGGCGTTAATTTTGTAGAAACTCATTTCTCACAATTAAATCAAACTACGTGATATAGTATTATTACTAATTTCTTTAAGTTCTTTGCCACGACCTAGGTTTCGTTGTATTACATCTTGGTGGGCTATTAGCAAAGATCTTTGCTAATAGCCCACCTGAAGATGTTGTAATACAACGAAATCTAGGTCGTGGTAAAGAACTTAAAAAAAGTAGAAATAAAACTACATCACGTAGTTTCAATTAATTGTGACTGAAGTCTTAAAATATCTGCAATGTGAAATTAAAGATGTAATGAGTCGAGAGCTATTGTGTTACGTTCTGTTGTTATAATTACGTAGCAAAGCAAAAATGATCTATTAAGCAAAATTACAAGTTAAAATATGATTTCAGGTTTAGATACTAGGGGTCATTATATGACTACTAGATATTATGATAAACCTTTACAAGATGTAATATATCAAATCCAATTTATACAAATAAATATAGAGCCTCAAGGGCTTATCGTCACAGCTTCGCTTCGCGTCATGCTACATCTAAGTGAAAGCAAGAATTTTTTGATGAAGTGCTCGTTTCATTGATTACATAAGTATTTATGGGGCTTCCCGAAAACTGGTTATTCATTTCCAGCATTCTGTGAACACGGTATATTGAATAATAAAGTTCTACAAATTCTCTGAGTTCGATTCTTCTTCTGTGATTTAATATATTATCAACTAAACCCTTTGAAACTGTACCAATATATTTTTGATATCTTTAAAACGTAATTTGATTCTTGTGTAATTGTCTTTATTTCTTGTGTTATTTATGTATATTGTGAATCCTTTTTTTTTATATCGTCCTCCGTTTCTTTAAAGCAAAGGCTTTAAAGGAACGGAGGAAGACTAATAAAAAATTAAAGAATTATTTATCATTTAATTTTTTTTTAATTATAAGAAATCCAAGTATATAACTAAAGTAAATTGAACTAAACTATTAAAGCTAAAAAGGACTTTTTAGAGAAAATAGCTAGAAGAGATTTAGTATAATGGGAAAGAGATATACTTTATCACATACACTTATACACTTATCTGATTCTCGATGAAACGCTGGACTTTGACGTTCAACTAACTCCAGTTGGTGAAGCTCTGATGTCAATATGACGATGGCATCTTTTCCTTCATCTACTGTGATTATCGTGCCGCCAAGCTGTCGTCGTTGTATATTATCGTTTTTGATTGCTTAGTTCGCTTGGTATTTGGTAATTTTTCCAACTTTTCCACATCATCCTAATTTTTTTTACATATATCATTCTTTTTTGAACTGCACTGCATTCACACTTTGCGAAGGTGTTATTCATCTTGAAGGACCGTGTTATAATGTATGGTTAAGATCCTAAAATCTAGTTATTACCAGATCTAAATACTACTGGCGACTTAAATTAACGGGTCCCACCGATTCATGATTAAATGATTTAAACGAATTTAAGTCACATTTGATATTAATTGATACTCGAAGTTGAATGTTGGTGATAGAATACATTTTTACGAATGATTTTCGCTTAGCGGTAAACTTTGCTTTCTTAAATTTTCAATTTCCATTGGTTAAAAATTTGCTGGGCCAATTTGTATTTGTTAAAAATTTGCTGGACTGGGGTGGAATGGGGTGGTCGTCTGATTAACACGTGAAGCGTATTGTGCTATGCAATAATCTTAATTGCTTAATTGGACCTAATATATAGACGCAGATCATTTTATTAAAATTAAAATATTTCATAAAGTATAAAGAAATTTTTAAAATCCTTCCGAAATAAAAAAAGAATCTACAATAGTTATTATTTTGTGGAATATAAATCCGCCACTTTCTTGGATCAATTCCTGAAATGTTACAGAAACTTCTAGAATATTTTTGTAGGGCACATAAAGAGTGCGACATTCAAATTTCTGTTCAGTTTTCAATTGAATAATCGGCAATTAATGAATAAATTAAAAAGTTCGAAGTGAACTTAGAGGACTCTTTCTTCATGAATGTCGTTTAGGCTGAAAAATCAGTGAAGCATCACCCAATACATACAAAACAATGGAAAAAGATATTCCCGTTTAAGACATAGTCAAGCACTGGTTTCGAAGATTCAAAAAAGTGAATTTTGACCTATCTGATTATTTCCATCCAAAGCTACCTCCTACAACTGATTTAGATAAGCGTAATAGAAAAAACTTTAGTGATGTAGAAAAAACCTTATTGAAACAGATCCCACATTAAGTTCGCGTTGTTTGACAGAGCTATTTTCATTTTCTTATACTATTTTTATGTTCTTATACAATGGAAAAACAACTTCATGTTTTGGGAAAAAAGTGGAAATATTCCATTTGGCTCTGAGCTAACATCCTTTCAACTTCAGAGGAGAAATAATGTATACTTGGAGCTACTGAATTCCCTTCGTATCAACGAGAGACTAAAGTATCTAGTTACAGGACATGAAAAGTAGGTGGCATATGTTAATTTTCAATATAAACGCTAGTGGCTAGGAACGGGAGAAAAAGGTGTACCTAGACCCAAAATATAATATTGGACAAAAGATGCTTTTGTATAAATGGAGTTATTACTTGGGAACATTTTCTAGCTAGCAACAAAGTTAAAGCTAAGATTTATTCTGAACAATTGAACCAAATCACCGCTAAATTTCCTTCAAATCAAAGCAAAGTTTATTTTTTACATGAAAATGCCCGACCCCTCGTAGTAAAAGAAACGAGTGAAAAACTACTTTCACTTGGATAGAATACAGTACTTCACACATCATACTCTCCAGATCTTCAACCATCTAATTACTTTCTGTTTCTCACTCTGTCTAATAATTTACGCGATATAACATTTAAAGACGAAAGTCATATCAAAATCAAACTTCACCGGTCTTTCAGTCAAAGGCCCAAAAATGTCTATAAGGACGGAATTTTAGCTCTGCCTACACGTTGGCAAAAAATGTTAGATACCGACGGTGCTTGTATAATTAACGATTGATTTTTTACAAAAAGTAGAAAAGTTTGTGTACAGGAATGGGGGGTTTATAAGATGCCAACTTAATATTAATAGTACTATGATCCTCTGTAATTATATGGCAGTTTTCCTTGCCTTTCCAGAGATAAACGGACTTTTTAAATCAGTTCCACACAAATTTTTCTTAAAAGATCATAATTGTTCCCCAACTGGTAATCGCTTTCGTCCTTTATATGCCCTATGATATCAATTATGATGACAAGGGTATATTAGTTTGTCCGTTAGAGCGAAATACCTTATTAGTGATACGCTACAGAAACGTGATTATTTTGACAATATATATATATATATATATATATATATATATATATATATATATATATATATATATATATACATATATATATAATTATGCTGTCAAGACTGAACTTCGTCGAAATAAAGTTCTTTCGCAACTGCGTGCTTATCTTGGAAGGGTCACTATAAACTTGAATAGCAATAAGGAATGCTTTAATGTTTTTAGCAAAAATTGATCCTGATTATAGAGATTGTAACAAAGAACGTATCTATTTTTAATAAAGGTAACTTTGTGCAACAAAATGGATATATTCAAAGCGCTCTTTTGTAAAAAAGAAGTAAATTTCACAGTGATTTTATTATTTAAAAAAAACACGTCTTTTTTGCTGAAACCGGTATTATTTTTTATATACAGTTCAGAAATTACGCCACTTTTCTTGTTACATAATGGCCACTTTTCTTGTTACAACTTGCATTTTATGACTTTATTTATATATAAAGCCCGGTTTACGCTTTATAAAACATTCCACTCTAATATAAGAGGAAAATCATTGTGACGTAATGCCTATTTTGCTCAGTTTTTCTAGTTCCTATTTATTATGTTCTCATTTTACATATTCTAACGTTTTTAGGTAATCTTGCTCAATTCTATAGTTGTCTTTTTTTTAATTTTTACTTCAGTTTATTGTCGTTGATGTTTATATCCTTAATATCTACTGCCATCGAATTGAATAAGGGTTTATGTAGTGAGAATACTCTTTGATTTGATTATTTTAAAAATATTGAAAAATTTGAGAAAACTTATAAATGGAATGTTTTAATTGAAATATTAATGTTTCTTTAATTATCGTACCGTCAATATCTAGATAACTATATTTTTTTTGGTTTTTGGTTGGTAAATATTATTTAATTGGTACAGAAATGCAAATATTAAACAGTCATGGATACGATGGCATAACAAAACTAAGAGTGGTTTGAAGAGGCGTGCAAAGGTCATTTTTGTAAATATTCCAGAATTAATTTTCACCAGAATCAAAAAAATCCAAGATAGAATAGACATCATGAACAAAAGGAAAATAGTTTTGAAATGAAATGGCAATAACATCACACTCATTGTGAAAATCATTGAAGCCATAAAATAAAAACGCGATAGCAAGGATACCTACATGTAGCCAACGCTGAAGTAAAACCATGAAATCATGGAATTATGAGGTAAATCAGGGCAATGAAAATTAGGTGACGAAGTATCTAGTACCGGATCCTATTGACGATTGTCTTCCTTTATTTATTGAATAAAAATATTATCTGTAATATATAAAGCCTGATACGGATAAATTTCGATTTAATTATACCCCTAAGCCACAATAGCTGCGAATAAACGTGAATGAATCGTTTATATAACGTTCAAATAAAACCCAACAACAAAAAAGTTGATTTCAAATATATTACTTCTCCCGGTGAACTTTTATTTTCCGTAACTGTCGATAAATTAGAGAACTGAATACCAAAAATACCAAAAAAAAATTTTGATGGATTTTCCAAACTTTGCGGTTTTAGTGAACTGTTATTAGTTTAATTTATTTTCAAGATCGTATGCAGTAATTATAATGTAACCAACTTTTAAAATGACTGCATTTTACCTGGATAATAAAGTTACAATAAATAATAATAAATATAAGCCTTTTCTTCCGGGAACGACAAGAAAGTATAACAAACTTGTTAATCTTATGCTGTCGTCCGGATGTTGAATTTTGCAATGAAACGAAGGTGCAAGCGGATGGCGAAAGACGGCGTAGTGTGTAAAATAAATAACAAAAAATGCGTGACATATTTTAAAGGAGCGAATTCATTAGAAGCTTCAACGGAGTTGGGGAGCTGCTTTTATTTTTTCATTCGAAGTGGGAAGATGAAGGTATATTACCTTTCGCTTTCATGGGAAAATGAGGATTTACTATTCATAAGTTTAAGTGACTATACTCTAGGTAACACGAGATAGTTCGCAGAGTTTCCGCCCATTTTCAGTACGCTCAATTAATAGTGCTTCAAAGGTTAGCAATTATGAATGAACCTAATGTTGATTTGATCTAATCTCGATGTAAATGAAACTTAGAAGTTTTGGGCCAAAAGGCGGAAAATAGGGAAAATATTTCATGGTATTTGCGGTAATGAGATCAATCAGTTCATCTTAATGGGCTAAACGTATTATACTAATTTTTTCGACTTTTGCAGTACTTGCTTTTATACAGAAAAAAGTTACTATATTTCATTTTCAACATAGAAATGTAGTTTAGTATATTTTTTACAAGTGTAAAAAGACCGTGATTATCTCAAAATTGACCAAATTTAGGAACATCACTTTTCTTTTCTGGTACACTCTTTAGGTAATTTTTATTGAATTTTTATAATTTGATTTTAACAGTTTCGGGAATATGGTTATAGTATGTTTTTATGGGTATAAATTGAACTACCTAACAGAAAATTATACCACTAAACTACTGAGGACTATTTATTAGAAAAGTTTAAGGAGTTTTGAAAACATTTATCGAGGTTGCGTTTTTATTATCATAATTAATTTGGTTCCAAAATTTTGCCGTTACAATAGTAAACGACTTTTAGTAGAACCTAACGTGCGCATATTGATTTTGAAAAAAGTAAGATGAGTTTCCAAACGTGACCAGAAAGTACGAATAAATAAGTGGGTAAATCCGTTTATGGTCATAAATGTTGGGTTTATTGACAAGAAGGCAAAGAGGTAAGATATGAAATGTATGCCCAATTTTTAATGACTTTTTTTAATATTAGTTATTGATACTATAATAGTATGCATCTCTGCAATTAATTAGAGCTTATAACAGCATTTTGCAAATACATGCTGCGTTTTGCTAAAACTGGTAGATCTCACTCTTATACAGAAAATTCTAATACGATATGCATATCGGATTAATATTGCATATGACGAAAGTAACGGTAAATTAATTATTATATTTAAAGAAAATTCAGACTTAAAATATTCCACAAAAAAATATGTCAATATGTGAAAATACACACTAAATTATTTAAGTATCTCAGGATTCACAAATTTCTTTTAATATGTCCTTTTTTAAAGTGAAATCAGTGACGGATCTCTGTATGCGGTTTTTGTTGTTGTTTGTCTGGTTTTCTCTTAGTCTATTTTTCTATTTAAAATTAGTTACTCTGGGGAAAAAAAAACATTAATATTAATCCGGAACAATCTGGAATTCAATAATTGCACTCCCGTAATGCGGAGCGTACTCGATCTGCATTTCAATGAGTTCACCGTGCCACAAAATGGGTGGTGCTACGTCAGCAGTCGTTTGTTAATTGCAATTGTATACAGATGCGTCATCGCGGGGAAGGTTTAGGGAACGTAATATTTTTGTATTGATGAGGGATTTTACGTAATGTATTATGGTGAATGGCCATTTGTATATTAATGTTTTACTAACTCATTATGTCGCTTACTTAATTTTATTTCCTTCCCACTGCCGGAATAGCTACTCAAGTAAATAGAGAAAGGAGTGGATAGATCATACAAATTATTTATCTGTCGCTACTTCTAAGTAACCAGTTAGGAAAGCAATTTGAGTAGACATGCATAATTGCTTGTCAGAAATTTGTGTTATTGATATATTTCCATAGCAAGGCAATCGGTCACAAAAATCCAATAAAGCAGAGAGCAAGTACTGACGAAGCACTGATGTTAATTCAGGTGAGATTAGAAGAATTATTAGTTAAAATATTTGTCAACAATTATATATATATATATATATATATATATATATATATATATATATATATGTTTTTCCGGATCACGTGAAGTTATCAAAAGTTGGTTGTGTAACAGAAAGAAGAACAATGTTTCATTCTTTTTATTTAGTATTCCTTATAGGCTTAAAGGTAACGGCAAGAATGAGGCAGGTACTACAAAAATGTAATGTAGTTCTTATAAAAGCTGGTATTTTTAGAAAAAGGGGAACCAAATAAATCAGTGATTGACAAACAAGAAAGAGCACAAAATAAAATACAATATATAGTCATAATGCAAAGCAAAAAAATTGGGTTCATATAAAAATACTTTATATTTTTATATGCAAAAGTTACTAAAAAGAATAAATAATAAAATGTGACCAAGTACATAAAAGAAACTTTTTTGAAATGATCACGTAAAATAGTAAATATCCTAATGTAAAATAGTCTAAAATGTGTAACCTCTAACTAAAGCAATTAAAATTACGCTTTATAAAATAAATGGAAACAATCTGCTTGCTTACCACATGTGATAATGTTACCTAAATAAATAATCAAGATGGCTGTTTTATTATTTGACAAACTAATAAAAACCATTCAGAGGGAAAATGAACCGAGTTATATTTTAATATAGCAAACCATACGTAATGCTATCGCACATATATTCTGAATATAATTTGCTCATAGCTATATTAAAAAGTGACCGAATCTCTTGTCTTCATTTCAAAAGGAAGTTTGATAAGATTATTTCTTTTCAAATTTCTTATCAAGAAGATAAAAAAGAGATTGCTCTTTTTACTTTGAAAGGATTTGTATTCAATGGTGTTCTTTATTTTAGGCATGCTAGCGCATAACACACGTTTATTAAGAAGGCAGTTACATTTTACGTCGTTTATCTGTAAATCGGTAAGAGATTAATTACATTGATATTTTATACGTACTAGCAGTTTTATCTTCTACTTCCATCAATATTTATATTCAAGTTAAAACTATGGCCTGTACACATCATTATGTGTTCGCGATGTATAAATATTTGCAGCATTAAACTTGTTTAATTCTTTGTTGGGCTTAGGTTTTCAGATTGTTTTGATTTTTGTTCCGTTTGTGACTAGAAACACAGTCGTTGTGTGTTTGAAAGATTCGTAAGCCAGTTTCACAATCGATTAAATGCTTTGATTATTATTTGCCGGTTTTGCCCTGGAAAATTTCCTAAGATATGTGTACAGTATAATTAATCCGAATAAATAACTACATAAAGAGCGTAAATAAACTGCTGAATACATTTTCAGTCACGAACAAATATATTTGTGAAAATATAGAAAATTCTATGGCGAAAAATTAAGATTCTAAGTGCCTTTGATAAACTGACTAATAGGTACACGTACACTGACTTGATTTTTAAATATTAATTTTTTAAAAGACTTTATTTCACTCGTTAAGTATTTAGTTACAAATTTGTAATTGTGTAGGTTCATTTCACTTAATATATTCTTTGTTTGGTATTGGCAGCATTTAAAAGAAATGAAGAAAAATATTTATATTAATTATTTTATTGGTACGAAATACGTAATAAACAAACGGTTTATAAAAATATGAAAGGGAAACGTAAATAGCCATTTTCTACCCCTCTTCGTTTTCTCAAAGAAATTCTCCAGAAATGAGGCCATCGATACTGCTTGCCCCCCTTTGGTGCGTCGGAGGACAAGCAATATCCGCCCATGGGTGTCTACCCCGGATGCAGCGTGGGGTCGCGTGACGTCCGTCATTTATTATGTTGACAAATATTAGTTGAGTTACATTATATACGCAACGAGGTTTATATGGAGTTTAGATTTTTAGATTTCTGTCTTGTGAGACAGAAATCTAAAAATAATGTTAGACAAAAAATGCTAAAATGCTTTTATTAGATTCGCCTTTATTTTTATTTTACGGGAAACAGGTGCACGACGGTTAAAAGTGCAGATTTTTGTGCATTTGCACATTCTTACGTAACTTTTCAAGCAAATGATTAAAAGCCGTTTTAATGGTATGTATATGATAGGTAAGTTTAAGTAGAACTCATGCTACGAGGATCCCTTACAAATCTAGTCACACATAATTCAAGGGCATATACTATTTCTGTTAAACTATTTACAAATATTTTATTTTTAACACAAAATAAATATAAGATCTGATGTTATAATTTCCACAGGCGTAAAATTATTGTTAACATTTCAATATCTGTGAATTTTATAATTACTGTTGTAAATGTTTGTTAAACTTGTAGGTTAGATCAATCTATTTGCGGTATCTTCGTAACCTTAACTTCACCTTTTTCGAAGATGAAGGATGTGGGGGTAATTGAACATACTCAGTAATATCTATAGAGATATTGTTAAAAATGTTCAACCACTCGTAAAACCTTAAAAAATAGTTTTTAAATACTTAAAACTTGCGCTTTCATTTGCTATTTTACATGATATATGAAATAATAGAAATTTACCCAGGAATCAATCGATGCGACGAATACATAAGATGCATGAAGGTTTACGTGCTTTAAAATTAAGAAACATTTTAAGTTTGTAGGTCGAAAATTTTTCGGAAAAAATTTGGGTGACATTTTGAGCCGGATATATGGCTAAAGAGGTAACTTTGGTAAAATTAGAAAAAAATAAATAGTTTGAACAATTTACAAGTTACTATGGCGATTGATATTGATATAACAGAGGTTTATAAAGAATCATATACGATACAGAATATAAACAATCGTCAAGCACTAGTAGACCTAGTACTATTAGATTTCTGTACATATTTGAGCACTTATAGATATTTATACGTACATTGTATACATTTTTTTTATTTCTCACAACGTAAATGTATTGCTTACTATATTTTTGACGGACGCAATAGATGATGCATGTTGCAAAAATTATGAGAACGGGGGAAATCAAGAAACATTTCAGTATTTTTAGAAATACAACATCTGTGTGTTGCTCTGTTTAGTACATATTTTAGAATATTTTTTAATACATAGTTTAAAATGTTGAAAAAATATTGTTTTATATTTCGTGTTTTATACAGAAACACAAAAAAAATTATTATTTCTTTTTATCTCGACATAATTCGTATAGGAATATTTAAATTGAAAATTAACATTTCTAGTTCAAGACATATGGGTTAATGAAATGTATAACTCATTATATTATTAAATTATTAAGAAATTATAAATTAATAAGATATATTACAGTGCCAAATTTCAAGTTTGCTTTTGTACCTACGTCGAATGTTTTCTGAGAAAATCGACTGGGACACACTGACACGGTCGTGATCTTAAAAGGGTTATTTTTTTTTGTTTGACATGCGGAACTTCAAGAGAAAATAAATCCTGTCAAGCTCGAGTGGGACTCGCAATATAAAAGTTTCGTACACATAGAGGCATTTATAAACATTCAGTGGTACATAATATTCCTATTAAACTATTTATAAAATTTTAATTTTTTAGAACGAAAATATACTCTGTCTTTTCCAGGCGCATATTTAAAAAAATTGTTTTATGTGATATAAGTACAACTTAACGATTTTCAGATTAATTTCTTTTAGAAGTTCTGTGAGACCTAGTTTCCTGCCAAATATTATGATTCCAAATCAACGGGAAGTACCCTATAGATTTTGATTTTGAGCATCAAAATATGTAATACACATAGACGTATTTTTAGGGTTTCACCTGATTGCGTTGATATATAAACTTGTTTTTTACAACTTTAAGGGACCATAGACTATATTAATTGTTATCGATTTTAACTTGATACCTCCACAGGTCCCTGAAAATGTAGACAGAGAGACTGATTAACAACGAATTTATCTTATAAGGGTTCCTTTTTTTCTGAGGTATAGAACCTTAAAAATGGACCCCTAATTTAATAAAAAATGCAGAATATTTTAATGTGTTTGAGTATTATGAGTATACTATTCACAATTTAGCAAGTAACTAATTACGAATATGTACGGAAATGAAAATAGTAGATTCGTAGGGTTATTTAGATTACGGCTGGCGTTCAAGCAGATTTATGTCAGTTATTATGTCTCTTCACGTAAAGTCACGACGTCAGCAAGCCAATGTACGGGGCCTTTAATAATGTTTATTTTTCTGTAAAAATATTAGCAAAAGAAAACACTCACTGAATCACTTCAGTTTTTTCATACGTCGAGCACAGGCACTTTTCTCAGCAATTACCTGACAGTTGAAATTTGGCATATTACAGAAAATACTGGTCCAATTGAATATTGATTGTGACATTTGATTAAGGGGATAATATAGAAAAATAAAAAATAAGGTCTGCTCTAAGTTTTATTCTGATGTGCTTAATATTTAGATATTTCTTACATATATCAATTAACCGTTCTATTTCTTTGTTATAATTTGATTTTTCTTTGCTGTCACAACATTCACCTATTGCATCCTTTAAATAAACATTGTCAAAAAATGACTTTTTCAAGATTCTCAGACAAATATGGATAAAGAGAAATAATATTCGGAGGTAGTTCCAAAATACAAAAGATGTCGGTGATTTTTTTCTAATCCACAATTACATCCAACAGCCTTGGATATTTATTCTGTATGAATCGGCGTTTTATGAAGACGTTAAATGAGGAGTACTTTTTGTTAATTTCCTATGTCGCTTTTCTTCGATTATTTTTTTAGCTACGAAAGAATAGAAGAATTAATATCATTCTTCTCTGAGAAGGTATTATGAATAATTTCATATATATTTCACAGCTTAATTGCAATTTTCAGTTCACATAAAAATTTGTTGAATAAAAAATGCAATTATTGAATAAAAGTGCAATTTATTCAACAATTTATTTTATGCAATTTATTTGCACTATTGCAATATTGCCGATTCTGGTCATTTATTAGTGTTTGTTGTTGAATAATCTGACAGTGTTAAAAGGTGAAGAACTATGGAGGATTAAGGAAGGTGATAAAAAGAATGAAAATACGAGAAAAACATTTCTGACAGTATTACTGTAGGTTAAGTTGTTTATGTTGAAATGATCTAAGAAACCATTCACAGACGTGGAACTGAATACTTCATTGACAAATTCGTTCCACAATCTCGAATTACCCTCGCAGAATATTTTAATGTGTTTGAGTATTATGAGTATACTATTCACAATTTAGCAAGTAACTAATCTGTATTTCTCACAATTTAGCAAGTAACTAATCTGTATTTCTCACAATTTAGCAAGTAACTAATCTGTAGAAAATCTGTATTTCTAAATATTTCATGTTATGCTAATTTATTTCTTTATATTTCGTATAGTCTAGAGTATAAAGTAAATAAACTGCAATTCCATTACCGTTTTTCCTTTCTCTCTGCTCGGTAACAATTCCGGTGGCTACTTGTTTGGATTCTTCATCAAAGAGTATCTCATTAAACACACATGCGGATTGATGACACATGAGATTTACTCACATATGAACATTTAAACAAGTTTTATTTTGCATTGCAGATATTATAGGCAAGATATTTAGTTCCATATTACAAAAGATTTAAAAATATTTTAAATTCCTGGTAAATACCTACTTTAATGTTATAAATTACAACTCTTTCAATTTTATGTGCTTTGCCTTTTTTAGTGTTTGTTGTTTAAATATAAGATAAGAATATTAGATAAAATATTATAGCAGATATAAATAAATATTCTACGTAAGGGTGTTTTATACTTGGTATCAATACTGGCGTAGCAATTGCAAGTTTCCTCGTCCACCACATGGTTATTTTTCACTAGGAGAAACTGGTTTGTGTTCCATTTCTAGACTTATTTCCTACAATACCAACAAACTGTATATCTACGTAGAATTTCTCGGCGAATTTAGCAGAAAACATTTAAACACACACACGCATACATACAGGTACCCAAGAAGTGGCATCTCAAATGCAACACTGCGATTGAAGGTCTTGTTAACAATTATGGTTAACAATTATCCGACTTTATTATGTTTCATTAAAATGTTATTGTAAAGTAATAGAAATAAAAAAAGTAATTAAAAATAAACTCGCGGAGCAGTTTTTTATTTATTTGGGTACATAAGAGATAAGCCTTTAAGATTAATATAGGGACACTTAGTTAACTCTCATGGGATAGTCACAAAAACGAAGTTTTACAAAAATTACATTTGGCAGATAATTTTTGCCCGAATTTAATCAGCGCTGGTGAAAAAAAATGTACTGATAGTTAAGTTCCCCGATATCATAAAAGTTGGCATATTTAATGCTGGTTTTATTAGTGTAACACAAGTGAATTTCCTTCTTTAGTTCAATTTTTTTAAATTTTTTTTCTGCATAAGGTTAGTCTTTCGAAAGTGTTTTTTTCTTCCAAACTTCAAATAAAATTTAAATATAATTAGCGACGATCAAAATGTACACAAAGAAACTGGGTAAACATTGTAAGTAAATATTTTTTTTAATTAGCATTTATTAAAAATTACACTTTTTTAAATGTTCAACCTCCAGCCCTTAAGCAGAGACGGTATCGTCGTAAAAAGTTTAGTTTTAAAAACCTTAAAGAACGGTGGTTTTTTACATGTTCCACCGTCACATTTGTTCTTCTTCGTAATTCCTGTAATGTTGAAATATCTTTCATGTAGACCTTTTCTTTAAAAAAACCCACAGAAAATAATAAACAAGGTTAAGTTCGGGTACATGCCGGGCATGCTACTGTACCACCTCGACCGATTCAGCGGTTAAGGAACTCCTCATTCAACTAAGTCCGAACAATTCTAGCGTAATGGGGTATATATAAGAGAAAGACAGCTGAACAATATTTGACGCCAACTTCACGTACTTACATTTCTCCTATATATTAAACCATTCTCAGAGCACAAATTATATTATTCGAACATTTAATAATTGGTCTACTCAAGATCTTGAGTTACGCTTTGAAAGCTTACTCACCATAATTATTCATAAATGTACCTCTAGTTCTTATAAATAATCATTTATTGTCCAAACAGGGAAATTTTGGATTCAAATGGATCCCAGCTCCAAGAAAATCACCTTAATAAATGTTTTCGGGGATCGAGTGAAGAAATTCCACCTCCTCTGAACCTTTTTATTTTACGCCCTTATCCTTTCCTTTTCTCATCCTAATTCATATCAGCGGTTTGTGATATAATTAATTTTTTGTTTTTTTTTAATGTACAATTAATATTTTTTTATTGTCAAACCCCATTCTATCAATTTATCAATCTATTTTTGAAGTTATTATTTCATATATATATATATATATATATACATATATATATATATATATATATATATATATATACACATCTATGTATAATGTATATATTTTTTTTATTAATATATAATTTAATTAAATTTATACTAAATTAATTTAATAATTTTAAACTCCACTTTTAATTTTGGTCCAAATTTTATTGTATTTGGTACATATTGTACTTACATTTAAATTTCTTATCTTCTTTCGTTTAGAAGTTAGAAGCTTGTGATATACAGACGGATAGACGAACAGACGAAGTTATTAAAATAATTGATTGCAGTTCAGACCCTTCTGGTATGGCATTTTGAAGACCGATTAAGTGCAAATAGAACTTTATTACCGTTGAGGAATATGTTGGTATTTTCTGTAACCGTAGACCTAACGCACGTGCAAATAATTAGAAGGCGTTCCGACTTTCCTAGACGCTCCTTATTAAGGTTTTGATTTTATTAGTGTACTTTATAATTTATCTTTTATCATATATTCATAATTTTTCTTTTTTCATTTGCTACGCATGAATTTGGCGAATATGTTACAATAACTAAATTTAGATTTTCTTTTATTACTTTGCAATATATATACATATATACGCATAGAGTTATATATACATATATAATTTTACCATTCACATTTTACTTGCACAAGGTATTATTTAGAAGTCCGAATAAATTTGGAATAAAACTGGGGGAAATTAGAAACTGTGTTTATATATGTATTTGTATATTCGTTAATTACGTACCCCCAACCAGTCGCGTTCTTAATTGCTGAGATCGAGAATACAGCGAATTGAAGGGGTTTCAACTTAAAAACAAATTACTAGGTGAATCAAGTCGTTTGCCGATTTTAATGGACAAAAAACAAATTTCCGTGCAACGCCGGATGGCACAGTATTAGTGAAAATAAATTCGTTTAAACTTACATATACTTCTTTACTTCTCTGAAAAAAAGTAATTTGTGGTTATGCAAAACTCAATCCATCTTAAATCAATTTAAATAAAACTTTCGTTATTATCTGACTTTTTAACGATCTTTCGTTTCACGTGATCTTAATAGAGTTATGGAGGTGGAACAAAGCATTGAGCGAAAGGATAAATTTAATACGAGCTGTATTTTCCATTCAGTAATATCGAAATACTGCTCTTGAAATTAAACTATGTGAAATATAACAAAATAATCCAGAGGAGGTTGGAAAAATTTATCACTTCTTACGAAAGTGCAGTTCTTGCAATAATTCTGCTCTCAATATTTTCCCAGTTGAATAACTAAAAGATTTTAAGTTTACTCTAGGTAAATTAAAAATAAATTCTTACTAGGAGATTTGTTGAGTTAGCAGCGTAAGATTTATAAGAATTTTCTTCGGTACAAATCTCAAATCGGAATATTTCAGATATAATTTTTTCATTTTTTCTGAAATTAAATTTCATATTTATCGAATAACTGGATTGTAGCGCTGTTGTTAACGAAATTTTATTACAAAGATTTCATGTAAATATATGCATATATATATATATATATATATATACAAAATATCTTTGAAGTATTTCTTTCAAGTTTCTTTATGTATGTTGTATGTAATGCAAGGTGCATTGATTATTAAATAGTATTCCCATAAATTTAAAGAAAATGTCTGTGATAGTTGACTTATATAAGATACAATGAACCTTGTTTCATCAAACTCTATCCTCATACTAGTCGTGCAAGAAAGTGACACCCACGTTGTGGGGCACTACATACATTTCATAATAAATAAAACCCGTATCCTATTGATAGTTTTTTTTTAAAGTGTCCCTTTTGAATTTGGAATTTAGTCGAGATTGTTACAAGGATAGATTTTGGAAAATGTGTCATTAATCTAAATTATTAATTTTTTTTATTATTACTAATATTTATTGCTTTCAAAGATTTCTTTCTAAATTGCGTAAGCGTGTGTACTACAATAATATAAAAATATGAGATTAGTTCAGAAATAAATCACATTAAAACATCATCACATGAAATGAATTCCATCAGCACGAACACATTAATTGGCCGACGTAGCTTTCTTATATCCATTATTCATCAGATATGACTACAAAGGTGAAATTGTCATTAAATCGATAGGCTTTGATAAAGCCTCCGCTCGCTTTATAATTTTAAACTTAAACATTTCAAGCAAAAAATTAATAAATATCATATTTTCTTGCTGCGTTCATCGCGTGATAGGGTTAACAAATAGAAGAGCAGACAAACCGCCAAGATTTTAAAAATTACAATTTTGTATCACATAACAAAGTTTAAAAAATACTATTTGATTTTCTGATCTGGCTAAGAGGTTGGAAAAAAATGGTAGATATGACGCATTTATATATATATATATATATATATATATATATATATATATATATATATATATATATATGTTCTAGTATAACGCAATCAGCACGTTAGTTCTCTCTAATATAAGATTTAAAGGGACGTGCCGACGCCATTACGGAATATAGTATCGTATCGAAAACAATTAAACCTCAATAAAATTTACATTTATTTTTATTTTTCATTCAGTCAATATATTGAAATAAAAATAATCATTTCTATTTAAGTCTTGGGAATAATTAAATATCGACGATTGAATTTTAGCAATGACATTGATGCTCGAACGCTATTTTTCCAATATTGTATGAAATATTATATGAAGTGCTCATTAAAATCTCTAACTATCAACATTATGGAATATGCCTATCATAATCAAAAGTAACGGAAAGGCTTTCAACATATCGAACGACACGTAGGACTCTGGTGCGTTTACCCAATTCGCGGTGAGTCGATGTAGATATTATTATGGCACATGAAAAAATACTAATAAGTGAAATAATTACAAGCAATGTGCATCATAAACTCACTTTTTTTATTTGCAAGTTAAATAAGCAATAAAACCCATTATTAAATAAACCATACCCAACACTGGTGTTATATCTTTCGACATTTGCTTTTTGCTGACTTGTTTGGTTGCGTTCATGCTTTATACTACACTGTTAAGTTAATCATATCTGGTATGTAAAATAACGACATACATTATTATAATAATATTTCAAAGAGTTTTTTGACGTAATTACAATACAATTTGAAAGCAACACAATAAATATAAAAACAATATTCAAACTGTCAAAATATATGTTTCCGTGATACTACTAGCCATCTCGGGCCGCGCTACTTTATTTATCTATTAAAAATATTTGTTAATAATTCGCCTTCAGAATTTAATATGTACAATATGCTATAACTTATAATAAATACAGAAACATGATTTTATTATTTGAGATATTTATTAGAATAAGATATAAGTCATAAATGGTTGATGGTTTACAATTACTTTCACTTGATGTCACATAGAGTGAAAGGAATTTTGAAATAATTTGTCGCAACTGTGACAACAAAGAATCGGATTGAAAAAGATGATCAAAATAATTTCATATAATTTTTGTTATTAAATTTTGTCATATAATTTTATAAAATATATTTTGGGCAATTGTGATAAATAAAAAAAATTATTTTTTACATTTCTTTGACGAAAAGTAACCGGTAACCCTTTAATGGAAAACTGTCTTTCCCTTTCCTCTAATCACGTGGCATCATCTTTATATATCTTCGATCTATATTATAAAATTTGTTCAGTATCTTTATCATTACATATAAGTAAAATTGCTAAACTGCTGAATAGACTTGACTCTATATCTAATATATTTGACATCTGGTTTTCAATATTTCAAAAAGTTAGTGTTTAAAATTACTCGATTGAAGAGATGTTACATTATTCTGACTATGAATTAATTAATTAGTTTATATCAAATTATGATTATTAACTGTTATGTTATTTATTCGGAATAATGTTTCAAGCCATTTTTTTACAAAGTACCTGAGTCGACGTCTGTCGATATGTTCATTTGTTATACAGTTTATAAAAGTATACTCTGCTGGCAAATAGTAGCTCCTCACCATTGTAAACCATACTTGACACATCATTTAACAGAGATTCTTTATATTTAAATGAGATTTAGAGATCCTTTTAGAAACTTAGAAACACATTTCAAACAGTTTATTTTAACTCGCGTGTAACTAAACTTACGTCAAACTATATTTTTTAAATAATATTCCAGTCAATAAAACTAAATATGTCAAAAAATATATCATGCAAAAAAAAACGGCAAGTACGAGTAGAATTCGCACTTCGAGGGTTTCATAATATATTTAAATAGTAAGGTTAAATAGTAAGGTAGTTCAGACGCTTATAATATAACTTATCCAACCAGTTTCTTAATATTCTGACGTAAACTCTGATAACATTTTACTACGACACTAAAAAATTTACTCTGATATTATGTCATTTTCCTTACATAAAACCGCCCCGAACCTATTACCAATTTATGCGTGGCAAATACACCGGTCATAAAATTGTAAAACACATACTTACGGTTCTATTCAGTTTCGACCTGCCTGACCTTCATAACGGATGACCTTCTCCCAGTAGTCATGCCGGTTGAATGGCCGCCTTCATTCCGCTTTAATAGAAACGGGCTTTCACGACTTTTCACGGAGATATGAGTCTTTTGTGGCATTTTGTCGGTGTGTCTACCGCTTAAGCTTGTGAGCTTTCGTTCATTGTAGGTTCTTCGTAATTACGTATGTATTGTGTGAAAAGTGAGATTGGGTTTAGTCAATCGCCAACTGGCGTTTAGTTAGTTTAAGTTTTGGCGATTATGTAATGTACAATAAATAAGAGATAATTCGCGCAATGGGTAGTCCGTATCGAGATATTCAATTGGACATTTCCCTTTATATGATTGAAATTATTTAACTATCCTAAGCAAGATACGATATAACTACCATAAACAAAATAATACGCATGTGTGAAGTGGATGTTAGTTACCTGTTATGTTAATATATTAATAATTCGATAATAGTAAAAAAAGTCCGTTGAAATATTTTCCACATATTTCAATAAAAGTAATTTGTAACATTCATTAAAGTTTCACTGTTAGGAAACTACTTATCTCGCGGTAGGATGAAATACCAAATAAAATGTTATAACAAATAGTGTTATAACAAAAATATATCTCAGGAACTTAGTAAATTTTTCAAGTTATTTCCGGTCTACCCTTTGGTCAAGTAATATCATTTATTTAAATTTTTATTGAACACAAAAGAAAGGATACAAATTATGGAAAGAATCAACGATTAGAGCAAAGGGAAGAAGTAGAGAAAGCTAAGGAAAATTAAATTAAGAATTTGGAATCAAACGACGAGAATGGAAGTGTTGATAAATCGAGCAAACCTATAAATTAGGAAAGAAATTATAGATTATGGTCACCTTATATTGTACTTGGGAATTCATAGAACATATGCCCACAGAGAGATACACACGATGTAAAACAAAGCACTTTTGCTTCCACTATCCGCAGATATTTGTATAAAGCAGCCGGGCGGACAACAATAAATAGTCCCATTTGGGAGTATCAATGGACAACAAAGAAAATGCAGATACAAAGACTATAAAGTCACATTTTAAACTGTGGAAAAAAATAATATTTAACAATAAAATCAAACCGCAAATCGACACGGTAACTTATTGAGATGAACTGGACATTTGTCAACACATGTTGATGTCATTAATTAAATTGCTGTACTTTCCTTTTTAAACAAAATCGTTAATTCAATGACCTCATAACTGAAGGCGATTTTACGAGGTTTGGTAGTAAAATATTAAAAGGAAAAAGGTGAATAACCATAGTTAATCAAGTCTGCTTGGAAATAGCAATGGATGACAATGAAAACGTATGTGTTAAGAATATAAAACAGATATTAAACAATGAACATATTAGTGACATTGTTGGATATGGGTTCATAAGAGTATGTAATAAACAAATTAAAGAAACAAGGATTTAACACAGCATTAACTTATGACGAATTGCTAATGGTTATCAACATATTTTGGTTTTGTAACGCAGATTTTGGGCCGCATCCATAATCAATTACGATTTGAATGCACAAAAAGTATAAAATATAATTAATATTAGTATTTCAAAGTGTCAATATTAATATTTCATAATAAAATTAGTCGCATTTCAAGTAAGGATGCATTAAGGATGAAATATGTTTTATCCAATAAAAATTTACTGCGGATAAATATTATTTATCATACTTTATATTGAAATGCAAAGGAAATATTTTCGATACAATTACAATAAAGTTATGTATGAAATTTCACTTTTTTAAGAAACTATTTTTGCAAATATTTTCAATACCTTAATAGTTTCAGACATATCAAAAATATTAGTTAATAATAATAATTTGACAAAAAATAAGCAATTTTTGTGTACAAATCAATTTTGACGTGTAAAGAACGAGTCTTTTTTTGCCAGTGTATTGTATTTGAATTTCAGGAGACAATTTTAACCTTATCTGTAACTCGACTGAGACTCACAATAAACCCATGTAGGGTTTATTGTGAGTCTATCGAGTTACTTATTCACATATTTATACTTTTTCCCCACAATGCTGAGAGCCGTAATGAAATTTCACAGTAGGGTCTAATCAGATAATTGATCACATACATACTTTATGTCTAACGCAAGTTTCGTATTAGGCTTAATTTATTACAATTCTGTTGGAAAATAAAATATATTTAATATAATTAATTATCATTTCTAAATTATACTGTGTTATATTTACCACATTCTGACCAATATTATCAATGCAAAAGTGAATTTGTTTCTTTCTACTTTACCATCGGTGTACTCAACAACCTACAAGACATTTTGCGAACATGTAACCTCCATCATGGTTGATGCAAATGGAATTATTTCGTAAATTTCATAAAAGAAGACGATGACTCTTCTAATACAATAGGCGACGACACCATCGACAATTTAAACCAATAAATGTCTCACCAAGGTGTCGTGCGAGAGTAACCTTTTCCAAAATCAACCCCCCTTTTAATAATTCAAATAAGATCAACGGACAGGGTAACCAGCCCCAAACTCACGGTCAATCAAATATTAATTCAAATAAGGCCAACGGACAGGGTAACCAGCCCCAAACTCACGGTCAATCAAAAATTAATTCAAATAAACCCAACGGACAGGATAACCAGCCCCAAACTCACGGTCATTCAAAAAATAATTCAAATAAGGCCAACGGACAGGGTAATCAGCCCCAAACTCACAGCCAACTAAACACAATCCAGATGGGTAATGAACCCCAATCTAATAGTCATAAAATTGTTAAAACAAATAAAACGAACACATCCGACACTGCAACTAATCTCACTACACACTCTACTACTACCGTTTCTAACGAAAGAAAAAATAATAAAATAACACAAAACATCGATTCGCTAACAGAAAATTCAAACATTTCCGAAAGGGTATACGAAATCGCTTCCAACCACTCCAAAATACTTTTACCGTATATTACCCTAAAAACAACCCTCTCTTCTCACCCCCTATCATTTTTAGTAGATACTGGTTCATCTGTATGTTTAATAAAAAAATCTTCAATACAAAACTTGCCTACTCTAAATTTAAACAAAATAAAATTAAAGGGTATCGATACATCTAACGAAACCACCAATACCTTGGGCTCATTTGACTTACAATTATTTCCGGATAACCAATCAAGAAAATCATACAAATTTCACGTAGTTGACAAAATTGATTTAGATTACGATGGAATTTTAGGTAACGATTTAATGACAGACTCAGAATATATCATTGATTATAATACTAGTATACTAAAAATATATAATTCTAATATACAATTGCAATTCACCGAACCCCTGTACACCATTCCTCCCGCACTGAAACAATAATCGAATGTTCGGTATCCAATCCCAAAATTAAAAAGGGCATAGTACTCGATCAGCATATTTCCGAATCTCTTGTCATAGCAAATTGTATAGTCCAAACAAAAGGGTAATAACCGGGTAAATATTTCTGTCGTGAAAACTTCTGAAAAATCTGTTTCAGTCAATTCCGATATAAAATTATACCTCGCCCCCCTGAAAACTGAAACCTGTTTATCAATTAATACAAATTTCTCCTCGCCAACTCACTCAACGAACTCACTTCAACGCACTAACGACGTTTTAACTCTACTCCGAATTTCGCGTCTCAATAACGAAGAAATTAATTCCTTATACGATGTATGTTCCCGATATTCTGATATATTCCACCTGCCTTCAGATCAATTAAGTAAAACCAATGCCGTTGCATATGAAATTAGGACAACTTCAAACATACCGATCCATACCAAATCCTATAGATTTCATGAATGCCACAAACAAGAAGTGAACGACCAAATAAATAAAATTTTGAATCAGGGTATAATCAAACCCTCTATGTCACCTTGGACATCTCCTATTTGGATAGTTCCCAAAAAATTAGACGCCTCAAACGAAAGGAAATGGCGAGTAGTTATCGACTACAGAAAATTAAATGACATCACTATTGGTGATTCTTACCCGACACCTCAAATTTCCAAAATCCTCGATCAATTAGGCAAGAGTAAATATTTTTCAACCCTCGATCTCGCTTCAGGCTTTCATCAGATATCCATGTCTGCTGAAGATGCTCCGAAAACTGCATTTAGTGTTCCTCAAGGACACTTCGAATTCACACGTATGCCATTTGGGCTGAAAAATGCCCCTTCCACTTTTCAGCGACTCATGAATTCTGCTCTCTCTGGCCTTCAAGGCATTCGATGCTTTGTCTATCTAGACGACATCGTTATCTATTCCTATGACCTGAATTCACACATAGATAACTTATCTACTGTCTTTGAATGATTACGAAATTTCTTTACTTAAATTTTTTTACTTAAACTTCAACCCGATAAATCAATTTTTTACGTAGAGAAGTCGCTTATTTAGGCCACATAATAACTGAGAGGGGTGTAAAACCGAATCCTGAAAAAATTAAATCAGTCAATGAATTTCCAATACCCAAATCGCCAAAGGACGTTAAATCTTTTCTTAGTCTCGTATCTTATTATCGAAGATTCATTCAACTTGCCTTCAAAGAGCAGCAACTTGCCTTCGAAACTTTAAAATCTAAATTAACCTCTGCTCCTTTACTTATTTATCCAGATTTTACGAAACCTTTTATACTAAACTGGGACGCATCTAACTACGCCATCAGCGCGATTCTTTCGCAAGGGGAAATCGGCAAAGACCAACCAATTGAATATACTTCTCGAACACTTAATAAATGTGAATACAATCTCAACACGACAGAAAAGGAGTTGTTAGCCATCATATTTGGTTGTAAAACCTTCCGACCATATCTCTTTGGCCGTACATTCGATATTGTTACCGATCACCGCCCTCTTAAATGGTTATTTAACCACAAGGACCCAAATAGTAAACTTCAATGGTGGCGTTTGAAATTAGAAGAATATGATTACAGAATTGTCTATGGAAAGGGAAAACTAAACTCTGCGGTTGACGCTCTCTCTCTTTACCCTGTAAAGGGTTCGACCTGATAGCACCGATACTAATATTCCATCCCCAAATCCTTCTGAACCCATAATAATAGAACCTCCCTCTGATCCTGATAATCTTGATCCTTTAGTTAATGACGACATTCTCGATGAGTCATATTTCAAATTCCTGAAATTCTTATCGGAAAAGTCACACTTCAATACAATCATAATCGAATATAACGACAACCTACTGAAAATACAACAAAAATCAATTGCATTTCCAGTACCCCTAGATTTAGATGAAAGCACACCATATATCTAGGAAATTATGAAAATTTCCAAGAATTCATGAAATCAGAAAGAACACTACACTATCACGCTACACTGAAAAGAAATAATAAAATATACTACTTGCTATTCACTAAAGTTCATCATTTCGATTCTTGCTCATACACTGACATATTCGAAATTCTAAAAAACTTAAGAAACGAATTACTGATATGTTCTAGTGAATCTATAAAGGAATTAGCATTTTCAAATTTTAGAAACCCCTTCGATAAACACTCATATATAAAACTGTATAACATTATCTCGTATTTATTCCATAACACTGATATACGAATACACATATATAAAAACGAAAATATATTCCCTTCACTTAAAGAAATACCCAAAATTTTGAAAAAAAATCACGACATTCCCATCGCCGCACACCTCGGCTAAACTAGAATGTATGATAGAATAAGAGAACAGTACCACTGGAAAAATATGCGAACAGATATTGAAAATTATGTAAAGAAATGTTCCTCGTGCCAAGTAAATAAGGCACTGAGAAAAGTAAATCGCGCACCTATGCAAATCACTAGCACATCCACCGCCCCATTCTAACGATTAGCCCTAGATATGGTGGGACCCTTACCTGAATTCGGAGAAACAAAGCTCCAATATATCCTAACACTACAAGACGACCTTACAAAATTTTCAGCAGCCTATCCTATTCGAAGCACCACCGCTGAAGAAACTAGCGAGTGCTTAGTACATTTTATATCCTTATTTTGTATACCCAAAACAATCCTCACCGATCAAGGCACCAACTTCACATCAGGTCTTTCTAAAAAAACCTGCGATTTCCTAAAAATGAAACAATTATGGGCATCGCCATATCACCCTCTGACCCAAGGAGCCTTAGAACATAGCCATTCTACCCTCAAAGAATATTTAAAATCATACATCAATGATAACCAAGACAATTGGTCAAGATACGTTTATACCGCGATGCTAGCTTACAAAACTTCCATACATTCAACCACTCACTACTCCTCTTATGAACTGTTATTCGGTCATCAACCATTTATACCTAATTCTATTTACGATACTACTCCTGACGCCACTTCCCCCGATTACATAAAAATGCTACAACACTGTCTTAAGTATTCCATGGAAAAAGCCCTCGAAAACATTCAAACATCAAAAGAAACCTCAAAAACCTACTACGACTCTCACTCTCGTCCCGTAAAGTATCAAGTTGGAGACTACATCTATCTCAGAAACCACCTTAGGCTGCGCAAATCCCTTATTGGAAAGGACACTATTTGGAAAGGACACTATAAAGTTATCAAAATAAATGGGCGAAATTCTTTAACCTTATTAATAAACCGTCGCCATGTCGTTCACCACTATGATGAAATAAAGCTCACAAGAAAAAATGACGCCACCCCATCTTAAATAATATTTAATTATTTTTATCTTTAGTTTATTATATCTACAACTTTACACGGAACATTATATCCTTTATTAATATTCTACTATTTAGATATATATACATAACTAATTTTATACACATCTTTTATACAACTTTTACAAATAATCACCTTTACATTTATACTTCACACATGTTACAGTGTCATCGTCCAGGCACATGCCGATTTTATACAACCAATAAACAGCAGCCCTAGTATACACTTTGATCCTGTTGGCTCATTAAAACTCATCAATGACCACCTAAGTGTGGTTATTCCTATTGATATCACCTTCATAAAGCCACACCGAGATAATATGAACACTATCTTCGGAACGGTAAGGTTTCTTTGCAAACAAAATTATATCTTTAACAATATGGAATGCCATAATCTCATTTAACCTCTCTCTACACGTTATTATGATATGATCAATAATTTCGATTATGTATCCCATTTAATTTCAACACGATCTAAATGCTCAGCCTGCTTCGGAGGTATTGAAACCGTCTTCAAACACATTTTTGGTACATTAGACGAAGATGACGCTATTCAATATAATAACGGTATTCAAAACGTAGAAACAGATCAAAGAATGCTAGCAAAATACGTGAAGGAAAATATTCTAATTACATCGACGACCCCGTTCGCTTTTCAAGAGATATTAAATAAAATAAATACTAATGAATAAAGTTTGAATAGCGCTGTTGAATATATTGCATGAAGTTTGAAAAACTTGACTATTGTATCGAATAAATTATTATTGAAAGCTAAATTCATGGAATTATTAAATATTCTAGAAAATAGTCTACTCACATTATCTTTCAAAATTGAAAACTTAATAAACGCCGTTATGTTCAATAAAAATAACGTCTTGTATCCTTCGATTATTTCACCAAAACAACTCTACCAATACCTAGTGGATAATTACAGATTTATACCTAACTTTAAGTTATTACCTGTATCGTTAGATTTAGATCATATTCACATCTTAATTAACATATCTGAAATGTTGAGTTATTATTATAATAATAAAATTGTATTTGTATTAAGGATACCATTAGTTAATGTTCTAGAATTCAATCTATATCATAACCTACCATTACCTGTAGCCTATAATGAAACAAACCCTAAAACCTATGTAACCATAATCCCTTCATCTAGATATATTGGTGTAACTAGGGATAATAACTATTTTTGTAACTTAGAGAATTTAAGAAATTGTAAAATTGTTAACAATCAATTCTATTTATGTGACATGACTAATGTTTACTCTAGCTCTGCTAACCCAACTTGCGAAAGTGAAATAATTTCTAAGGTTGTCACTTCTATTCCAAAGCAGTGTGAAACTAAATTTCTTTACGGAAATTTGGAAATTTGGCAACAACTAGAAAACGGTAAATGGATTTTCATCATTTCTCAAAAAAACAAATTTCAATTGACTGCCCTAAAGAAAATGTTTATGAAAATGATATAATCGGTACTGGCATACTTGATATACCGCCTGATTATTATGGATATTTTAAAGAAAGACAGTTATTTGCCAAATCCGATGTTAAAATAAAAGCAAACACAGTTAATTTAAATTTTGACATAATGAAAGATACATGTTGCAATACATTGAAATTTGAAGAAATAAAATTTGATACACCAGCTGTAAAAATAAAGAATATTAACTTAGACTCTTTTAAATAAAATGACAAAATATTCAAAGAAATCACGAGTAATTTAGATTTAATAGGTAAACCTCACATTTTAAAATATGGGCAATATTATTCATATACTACTATTTGTATACTCTTAAGTATTGTACTCTATGTTAGCTATAAGATTTATAATTGTAAACTTAAATGTAAAAAATATCTAGTTAGACCTGCGCCTAACTCGAATAATATAGAATCCGAACATGCCTCTGAAACAAACTCAGTCAACCTCCCAATACCAATACCTAGAATCAGAACCTCTATGACATAAAGTTACACAAGGGTGTACGTTTACTCCTCAACGGGGGAACTGTTATATCCTGTATTTGTTAGCAGTAATGTTTACACAGCACCTGTCTCATGATTCTCGTATTAACATGATAAGAGCATCCGGCTGCCAGAGTATTGCATTACCATGACAAGCTCTGTCCCAGGCCCGTCAGCTAAGTCCACTCCCAGATGCATCAGCATTTCTTATCCTTTATAAACCCTGGGCCGAAGCTTCACGAGGTTCAGATAATCACAGTTCAATCCAGACCTTAGTCCGCGTCAGTCGTAATCCAGATACAAGCGCGATCAAAGTCTGACTAAATATTTTATAAAATATAAAAATTGTAATAATTTGTTAAATAATAATATTAAATATATTAAGTCTTGAAGTCGTCATAACAGAACGAAGCAACGGGAAAAGCTAGTTTCATGAAAATCGCTAACTTCGTAATTAAAAAACCTAATGGTAATGGTCTACAGCAGTAAAATTACGCATATCTCAATAAATAAAATGCAAATAATACGTAATTCCATAGCTGACTAAAATGTAGTTTTAATGCACAATTTATGACTTTGATTGCACTAAAAACTTCCGTAATCGTTGAACTCGCTTGAGCATTCCATTAATCTTTCATCTGGATTGATTATAGGAGAAATTTTACGTTATTTTATGTTGAAAATTCCTTGAAATGGATTGAGAGTATTTGATGAGTTAGTTTAAGGAAAAGAAGTTGTTGAAGGACAAAAACTATTATTTTGAAGAGGGTAATCTCCTTAATTAAAAAAATATGTTTTTGAGTAACTGAAAAGTATTTATTCTATTGATGAATTTGCATTACTTCTTTTTCACAAATTTCAAATAAGCGATTAAATCAAGTTTTAATAAACAAGCCTAGACTTTTTACTAAACTAAGATAAAAATATATGAATTTGGTTAAATTTGGGCAAAGAACGTTTTGTAATAACTAGTCATAAAATATGAACCATTCAAAACACAAACAATATAGATTATAAAATATATTTTACATGTTTTACAAAATATATGTGTGAATTATTAAATTTTATATTAAATCAAAAGACTATTAAATAAATCTTTAATATGGCAAATTATTGCTTATTGTTATTTGTAACGTTGTGTATTGTAAAATCAAGTGGAAAAAGTAAGACAGAACCTACAACAAAATGATGTTTAGTAAGGTTTTTAATCTAAATAAATTTTGTTTCTGATAAAAAAAGGATTATTTTTTTTATCAAGAGCCGATTCAAACTTTCCATTTTTTATAATTAAATAATTTAATACAATTAGTTTTTCCTTATTCTTATAACAAGTAATAAGGAAAAACTAATTTGCCATTTTCGGTGGCATAACTAAAGAGCGAATTAAATGTTCACTCTCAAAAACGTATAGCTTTGTTTGTTCCATTGAGCACTATCAAATAAAAAAATGTAGGCAATCGGATACCCCCTTTAGATTTCCTAAACTTTTGAAAGCGCTCATATGTACGTACTTACATATGGTACATTTTGACATACTTCGATGCGGTACTGCTTGTACCACTATTTGCTAATATTTCCTTTGAAAATATCCTTCTTCTCGCACCCCCTTACTATTGATTCCATCCTGTATGCTAACGTAACACTTTCATTATATTAATAAGGACGCAACAAGTATCCAGGCTTCGCTATGCCATGTGATGTATGAAATTAGATTTTTATAAAAAAACTACTTCAATAAAGTTTATTATAACCGAACATAAAAAATTGAAGTGTCAGTAGACAACATTATATGGTTTCTGTTATGATAGTTTTAAAATTATGTCTATCTTATACAAAGGATAAAACTTGTTCAAAAAAAACCACCAAATTTTTGATGGCGGTTAATAAAAATTATTCGTGTATATATTTTACAGAAGGACTTGCACGACTCGGCGTGAATTTTAGAGTTTTATAAAATTACTTACTGGAACTGATTTATTAATAAAATAACGGAAAAAAAATTAACTCTGATACACCGGTACTATGTTATGTCATATTAAAAAGACAATTTATACTTTGGTAAAATGAACAAAAATGACGTAAATACAAAATGTTACGCGTACAATGTAAAATATTCTTCTGATTCGAACATAAAATATCAGTGACCAATGAAAGAGACCGATAACGTAAAGAAAATAATATCAAATATATAAAAGAGGTAGTTCTATTTATGAAAGATGTGCTATTGTAATCATGTAGTGCGGGAGAGTACGCGGTAGGTGCAAACAGATTAGCGTTACCTTCAAGTTAATTTTAAGTTTCTATAGACAGACGGACACGTGAGTAATCTGATGCGGGTTCCGTTTCTTATTTTATGGTACAAAACCTTAAAAAAATAACTGTAGCTTAATTGATTATGAAATGAAACTAGGTGATGTACTATTATTTCTACTTTAACTATCTTTACTAACAGCCCACCTGAATATTTTGTAATACAACGAAACATAGGTCGTGGTAAAGAAAGTAGAAATAATACTACATCAAGTAGTTTCATTTAATTGTGTAGCTTAGTTATTATCCCCAACCGTTCACTTTTAGAAAGTAGCTCCTGTGAAGAGGCTGTTTGACTTCTGACAGTTAAATTTTTATAGTATTCTTAAATAAAAGCAAGCTATTTTTATAAAAATTACTTATGCTTTTACACTGCTTTTATAGTTTATCACAAGAACAGATTCTTCGATTGACATAAAATTTAAACCATCATATCAGTTACAGGATATCCAAATGGATAAAGATACGATATCGTATACGATATCTCTTTACAGAGTATCAGTAATGGAAAGTAAAGATTTAAGGAAGAAAATTGAAATACGCTTGGTATATTTTTTTTTAAATTTTAAACAAATGAAGCTGCGTTAAAATAACATAAAAATATTGGAGGTAACGTGACAGTCCACAAAAAAGTTAAAGGGCTCTATATTGCTAATTATAACACATTACCTATTAACGACCTGTTAATTATTACAAAATTGGAACATAGTTCCAGTTTTGAGTTATTCAAACTAAACCGTTATATTGATAGTGTTTGAACTCACACGTAGTTGATTTCACATTGAAGTACTTTTTTCATCATACATGGTCACCGAACATCTTTCTAATTGGATTTTCAACTATATAAAGCGAAGGAAAAATCAAAAGTGAACACTTAGTAAATAAATTCACATATTCAACTAAAGTTGCTAGTTTCCACAAAATCGTCAGCTTTTTATGTCATAATTGGGGAAGGATAAATAAATACACATGAATAATTCCAGATAACTAGAAATATTATTTGATTCCAAAAAAAATTTGAGTATTGTCATGTATAGCCTGCTAAGGAAGACATACAAAGGCATATTAATAAGCGCTATATTCTAAAAACATGCTAGTAATTTGAAACTAGCATTATAAGCAGGCCGTGTGTCCTTTTTGCCAAGTAACTCAGAGCCTATTTACCACAACAACACTATCATTTCCTGTTAATTAACTAACATAAAACAAAAACAAAATAAAGCTGGATACTTACTCACCCACCCTTCTAAACTTGTGGTGTACATTTTTTTATACGAAGAAGCTTGAAATTTTACATATGTGTTTCTTAGCGCATAAATAAAATTTAAAATTTCGATAAAACTAATATTTCTAAAAATACCCTACTAAATAAATTCCTTCAAATAAAAAGTACAGGCCAACATGTGTAGTTCTTTTCTATGCTACGATAACCCAACTATCATTACTCTTAAACATTAATCATGTTTAATGGCATTATTTATATTTGAAGTAATAATGCAATTTTTAAAATATAGTTTATCCATATCAATTTAGAAACCAATTAAGAGGAAAAACTTGTAAAAGTAACTCAGTATCAAAGTAATTTTAGAACATACCTTTCAAATATGTTATTGCAAGATTGCTGCTGTATTAGATGCTTGCTTCGCATCATTATAAAGGTTTGAGGGTAAGTGCTTGGTATTTTTCACATGAATTTTCCGTAACCAAAGGTTTTTGCAAACATAGTTATTTTTATATAAAGTGATAATGGTTCAGTGTGTTAAAATTATTTCATGTTTTATTAAAAATTTATAACCTTTCAAATTTTAAATAATGCTCCTCGATATGAACATCTTTTGCATCCATAGTAACTTTCAATTCCTCCATTTAAGTAAGATAATCGTCAAGGTTTTGAAGACACTATTTTCTAATAATCATCCTCTAATACGAAACCAGTAAATTGTTTCAATTAACAGAATTAAAGCATTTGAAATGAACATAACCATAGAAATATACCTGCGACGTAAAAAGAAAAATACCAGCTACTCAAAACCATAAACAAACAGCGAAATGAATCTGTGCCAGGCTCGGACATTTATCGCATTATGGCGGCCATCTGTCAGGTTGACAGCTGCCCTGTGCATGGACAACGCAGCTATTGCGGTTTAATTTATGTTAATATGAGATCCGTATTGAACGAAACGAGTCCAGTCGCGTTGTAAAGCTAGGTTTGTAATGAAGTTGTTTTATTTTTATTTGTAATTTATGGTTTCAATAACGTTGTTGACAAAAATTATATTTTTAAGTTTTAATGTACTCGAGGTGTAAAATATATTTAAAATAAAGTTACTACTGACAAGCAACGGTAGATATTAGGTTCTATACAACATAATTTCTTAAGGATGGTTTTAAAGTTTTTAGTAACGCTTTCTACTGCCAGGAAAGTAAACTTGCGGTGTGAGAAAAAGGTTATATTGAGATTTGAATATATTACCCGTATTAGAATAAAAAGGGTTATTTATCAATTTTTTTTCTCAATTAATTTTTTTATTAAAATATATGAAGGACCACTGTCCACTTGGTGGGCGACGACTAAAAAAGGCATAAAAGAAGCTCAACTTGACACCCAACATAGCCACGCCCAGAAGAATTGAAGGATTATGAATATCAACCCCAAACAAATGGAACAAACGGTATATGCTATCTGTGAACGAATTTTTATTCTAGTTTCTATTCGAAATAATACTATGTATAATGAAATTTATGGATAAAACCTCAGATAATACTATAATTATTTAGCTGGTTTTATTAGTAATAATTAGTTTGGGAATATAATTTTCTGATATAGTGAAAGCTTAGTTTTTCTGAGAGAAGCGGAATTTGGTGCGGTAATTATATTGAATATTTTGTAATAAAAAATTGCTATCTTGGAAAAGAGTTGAAGTTGTTCACATTCAAGAAAAATTACCTTCAGAAATATGACAAAATCAGTACTATGAAGAAATACTGTAAGGAAAAATCCTTTACCTTTATACATGAAGCAAAAGGTTAAAAAAAGTAGGAGCTCAATAAGGGATCAAAGCATTTAATCATTTTGTTCCTAGCTATAAATATAAAAGTTTTAAAAAGTACAAAACGCTTCGTGAATGAATTTGCTTAATTGCAATATATGATTTTAGGAGATTGCAGCTATTTGTTTTGATTAAGAGAATACCAAGGTTGGTCCAAATTACATATTTATAAGTTAATACCATTAAATTTAATACCATATATGGAATTGAATTTGGAAACTCTTTCTGGTATTAGCTTAAAATATTATTCTTATTCTTATATGGTATTTGTACAGTCGAGTTTATGTTAAAGGTAAACACAATTACGCCATACATGCCTTCCTTCTCCGCCATTGCTCTCTGTACACAAATTGAAGCAATTTAAATTTGTGTGAGATATTTTCTTAATCAAATTAAATTAGAATCAGAGAAAATTATTTGGTTTGTGAAGAACTATTAATGTAGAAAGTTAAAAGAAAATTGTTGAAACCATATTTAAAAAACAACATTTTTTCGTCAGGTGTCTAATACTTTTTGTATGGGTAATACCCAATATTTTGAAGTTAGAAAAAAGTTGAAAGAATCGTAGAATTTGTAAATATTTTTAGTCACTGTATAATGGACACCTTCACATTCACAAACAAGTGTTTTTTATACTTTTCTTTTGTTTCAGAATCGATTTTTACTAGTGCCAATAAAGTGGAAAGTTTCAAGAAAGCTATTGAAAAAATTTAAAGAACTGCATTTTTATAGCAAGTGCATAATATTTTTTGTATAGGAGGTACTTAAAATTCCCAAGTTAGAAAGAAATATTCCAAGGGTTAAAAAATTTAAGAAAATTGTTTTGTAAACTTACAATGGACATACATCCTTACTCTCGCACATCAATTTATTTTCCTATTTTTCATATTTTGTTCGTACTTTAAAACTAATTTCCATTAAAACCTTGACATTTATTTTTTTGAGTAATTCAATACTATTTTCACTTTTACGGATGATAGAAATTAAAGAAAGATTAGGTTAAATAATATTTTGAAAAATCCAATATTTTATATGCTTTTGGAAAGTTCTTGTCAGTTTTAAATCTGTGTTTAAAACCGTTTTTAAATCTGTGTAATCTTATATTTATTGAGCATTTCGTTTGTCAGAGTACCAATTGTTTCAATTCTAATACATGTCCTTATAATAAATGTAATTCATTTTTCTATTACATTTAGCAAAATGAAAACTTTATGAATTTCATTGTGAAAATTAGTAGAGTAAAAATGTGTATTTCATTGTGAGATTTCATATAACTCATAATTTCTTATAATGAGATTATACGAAGAGAAATATCAAGAAGGTTTCCTCACCTCCAACAGGCGCAACGCTCAACACGAAGAAGCAGAAGAGATATTCCATTATGCTATGCGTCATTGTGCCAAAGTCACATGAATATATTTCTGTGCGATACTTGTGCACGTTCTGGTGTAGAAATGTTAATGTCGTTATTCACTTGGGAAAAAATCAATTTGTTTAGAGGCAACAGAATTAATGAGAACTACTACTATCATTCACGTACCAAAGTATAGTATTACCTGAGGTTTTATCCATGTGAGTAACTACGCTAGTTAGATAAATGTACGTTATGACGGTAGTTTCATGTGTAAGCAATACTATACTACATAGTAATACTTTTTGAAAGCAACACAAAATTAACTTCTAAAGTGTATAAACGTTTCACAAAAGCAATTGAATTTTTTACGTGTTGCTAATAATATTGCTCGATTATTTGCTTCAACGGACATCAAAGAGGAATGGCATATAAATTGTTGAAAAATCAACGTTCCGTTTATTCTCATTTATTACATGTACTGGTAAACAAAATATTTAGCTGTACATATAATAAAACTCTAAACTAAGCGCGTATGCACACTGAACATATTTGCAAAAGCTAACTAGTGGAATGAAAAATAAACGACAGAATGCCTAGTATGTGCTCGTATGACATAAAATCTACCAGTGCAACCAGATTAAATTTTGTGGAAAATGTGTTAACCTGAAGCAATATTTTGTTTTTATTTTAATACAGTCAGTTTACTTAGTTCGAAGACGTTCGAATATAATAATTCCAAAACTGAGTTTATAACGCATCATTAACCACATGGAAGTGTCAAGCTAATCGATGCGTAGTAATTACACAAATCTATTGTAGATTTGTGTACTTATTACGTTCATTGAAAGTTTTAAACCGTGCAATGAAGTTTTCCACCCGAACTTACTTCGGTAAAATGGCGACGGCTAGAGCTGAAGAGTGGAAGTAAATTTACAAAAACTGTACAAACGGTCTGCATGTACAAAATCGCTGGCATACTTTTAAAGAATAAAATTATGCTTTTGCGAGTTTTCAGCGGTATATGTATATATATAGATACATATTTATATATTTATAATATGTACAAACGCTTAGTAGACTTTTATTTTTGACCGTTTTTAAATCTGTGTAATCTTATATGTATTGACACACATTAAATTTGTCCGTGATTACGCTTGCGCTTAGCGCGATTAAATCACATCCAACATCATTTATTGGTGCCAGTGATAGGCAGTACTATTACGTGTTTTTATATAAATACATAATATTACTTTAACCTATCTTCAGCCAAAAACAATTGTTTGTTATATATTATTGTGAATATCTAAAAAACCGTGAAATGTCAAATTATTTTTATAATTTTCCTACAAATTTCCTCATCCTATTTGACTGCTTCCCTTAATCTTATTATTCACTAACCCATAATACTAGAAATAAATCTGTTAAATACTCTTTTAAAAACTCGTTCCTCAAGAGTTTCGTTCACATTTAAGTACATTCGAAAATTTCAGCATTTAAGTGTACGTTTTACTTCAGTAGAAATATTTGAAAATATTATTATTATTATTACTTACCATGTAAATATGTGACGTAACACACAGGTATAGTTTTCTTTACGACATTTTTTTACAAGGTTAATTATTCTTATGATTCTGAACGCCAAATGTTTTGAATGTGAAAAAATTCAGTTGCATCTGAGATCCTTAAAATTGGAAATTAAAAAAAGTTTTATTCCCCGGAAAATAAAATCAAACCAAATATAAAAAATACAACTTTTTACAAAATTATCTCTCACTGATAAGGTCAGGTAAATCGTAAATCGTCACTTAACTTTGATTAGGAAACAACCTAAAAAAATAATTTAATTGAAAAATTATTTCTGGAAAATTATTTCCTTTTTTTTTAATGATCAGAATGGCCACATAATTCCTCTAAAGAAAATTCATTAGAAAAATGATTACCTGCACATTTAAATGTGCAACACAGACGCAAAATTATCGTGAATTGGTCAAAAACTAAAATGTACTTTTTTATTTCTGCCAATATCAATAAATCGTTATTAAATCACGTTCTGAAGATAACGCTTCCTTCTCCTTCGATGATTATAATCTAAAACCTGTTAAATACTCTTCACATTTCCATTTGCGGTGCTTTATTTGATACGCTATTGGAATTTGCAAGTTTTCATTACATATTTTTTCGGGCTAGAATAATACCACTATTTCAGCGAATGAAGAAAATTTTGAGCCGGCGATTGAGGTCTTTCTTTGCTTTTCATACTCATAATATATAAATCTATATCAATATCAATTCAATTCAAAATTCAAAAAGATGACTTATTTACATTATTAGGATGAAAGAAAAACAAAGAAATTAAGTGGATGGAAAATAAATATTTTCATGGAAAAATTGTAACACCGATCAAAATACAATAAGAAAATACCTTGCGAAATGAGCGAGGTCGCTAAAATAGAGAAATAAGTAGTAAAAATGAAAGTTTTCCTTCATATACGAAACACAAATATTACGTTAAGTACATAAATGACCTTTACCCACCCCAGGTTGCTTCGAGATTTGCATATACCCTTTGCCTTAAGGAAAAATAATAGGGAGAATAACAATAAGGGTTGAAACATTTTTATTTTTAAATAATCCTCTGAATAATGCAGAGGGGGGTGAAATAGTGGGTTCTATTTAAAATACCGCAGCCTGTCGGAAAAGCTTATAAACTTAATAAAGTAAAACTATCACGTTAATAATTCGTAAACAGGGTAGGAGGAAGGAACAGCAAGTTCCGCAGTTTCCCGATCAAATTGCTTAGCTTAGCTTCTAAGGGATTGAATAAGATTTTTAAAGTATTAGATCAAACAATACTAGAGTTTAAACTTCGTTTCCTAATTTCTTATATCTGAAAGCAACTATAAGTTACACAGTCAGCGGATTTGGTTATTGTGTTGTTTTGAAATTGTAGTGATCGTTTTAAGGTTTTTTCGTTTGTTTTATTATTCTTACGATGTTTTAAAATTTTAGTGAGAGTTTTAAGGTTGTTGTGTTTGTTTAAAATTATTGTGTTGTTTTTTAATTGTTATAATTGGTTTTAGATTATTTTCTATGTTTTAACATCGTTATGTTTGTTTAAGGTTTTGGTGTTTATTTTAAGATTGGTTAGCGCGAAAAGGTAATACAATTTATGGCACTTATTTTTATTTGTTCCATTTGTTAATCCATGCTTTTCATACTTTCACTTAATATTATTTAAAATAATTAAATCGATTTGAATACTATTTGAATTTTATTTCCTTCTCAAACATCATGGAACTTCGTTATAGGTCAAATATTTAAACATAATTTTATTCCTAAGATTTTAATTAGTCCACAGAAAATCCTGAACCGGTGTATCTTTAATCGCTTAGAGGAATCGCTTATATTTGAAAATCATGTCCTTCATATCCTTCAGCTAAGTATGTAATTTGGCCCTTAAGTGACAAAAAAGGATTTTTTGTTAATTCATCTGTTAATATCAGTATTGCCTTCAACGAAAGGACCAAATAGTATTTTAAAATATTAATTATTGACAAAATATAGAAAAATACTACTGAAAGGAAGAAAATATTTTAAAGCCGTCGTATTGTAAATTTTTCTATAGGAATATTTGATCAAGTAATATCTAACAAAACTTATTTGAAATATACAATACTAAAAATTAACTTGTTTAGATCATCGTCAGGAACGAAATATATAGATATTTAAGCATATATACATATATTATATATATATATATATATATATACATATATATATATATATATATATATATATATATATATATATATGCATATATATATGCATATATATATATATATATATATATATATATATATATATATATGTATATATATGTGTATATATATATATATATATATATTTACTAGTTTTAATTTACAAATTACATTAAAAATTTATAATCAAATAAAATAAAAAGTATTATATACATTGAATATCTAAACAAATTTTCACCGTGACTTGTTTCCAGTGAAACGATGATAGCATAACAAATGAACAATTAGCAAACAAATAGTTTTGGCAGCAGGTTCGCGCACAAACAACTAGTTATTACCGACTAGCTTTTTGCCCGCGACTTTGCAAGCGTAGAAGATTTGTTTTCTAAACTTCAGTCAAATTAATTAACTTCAAAAAGGAAGTTATTAATCCAACCCAAATGTATTTAATATTATTAAATATGTTCTGAATATCGGGATATGCTTAAATGCTTCTTAAATTATCTGTATACAAATTTTTAAGCAAAAATTACGATGTTTTTTGCCCATACAAATTTATATATATATATATATATATATATATATATATATATATATATATATATAACTCCTCTCCCAATTTATTATCTTTTATTTCCAACTTCCTCGCTTGTTGATGTATTCAGGACCAAATTTTTCGCCAAATATGTAATTGGCCACGGCTCGTTTCGGTCATTCGGGTAAATATGTGAATGAGTCACAAGATCAAATATTTTCACAAGAGCATTATTTTTAAATTACAACACAAATTATTCTCTTACACTTCGCGAGCAGTCCTAAGTCAACGTTGGAAGGAAAATATTTTTTTTACTTATTTACTATGCTATGAAAATAGCTATTTAGATTAGATAGATGCTATTGTCACAAGAGTGTTTATCTTTGCTATCTGAATAAAGATAACTTTAAAAATTTGTAGACTTTTGGACTTCAAAAGATTGCTAGAGTAATAAAAAACGTAAAAAAACACAGAAATCATTATTGAAAAAAATTTAAGGAAAATATTATTTTTTTAAAAACCGGGCAAATACGTACCGAAGCTAGCACAAATCAGGGTTCCATAGTTACATATGCTTTCATAAATTGTCGAAAAACGTCAATTAAAATAATTTCATTTGAAGGTTTCAGTGAAGTTTCATTTCTAGTAAATTTTCCGGTTTTTCAAATTTTTATTGAAAAATTAGGGGGGTTGTGCGGAGGTTTATCACAGCGTCACTTTAAAGCATATTTTTTACGAACGGGGGTTTTAAAATGTAAATAAAACTTTAATTAATTTGACCGCCGATTTGATTTGTACACGTAAAAGACAGAACTTTAAAATATTTATGTTATGCTACATATTAATTAAGACCACCTATACAGCAACACTTACATGAATAATAAACAATTTTCTTTGTTACACCCTTCTTATATGATTAATTTCACCATCGTATAGCACATCCTATATGCATGCACTTGCAAACATATCATTCATATGGTCCTAAAATTGTAGAAACTGTAAGACCATGACAAAGGGACAGACGGAAATTACGAAATTATGATGTTTGACTATGAAACTCACAAAAAACTTAACGATATTCATGTAAGGAAACCATGAAAAGCTGGATTTGATATTTACGTAACGGAACCTTAAAAAGCTTAATTTGACATTCTATAATGGTAACTAAAATGCTTAGTTGGACTTTCATGATAACGGGACAGTTTCATTATAAAAATCTGAAAAAAAACTTAGCGTTATTCATGTAAAGGGGTAATAAAAAGCCTAAATAAGATAGTCACGTAATGGAACCTTAAAAAACTTAACTTGAATATGAAATTCATGCTTAATGATGCTTTTCGTTTTGAGCTGGCATATGAATAACGAAGAACACGACTCTGTTAAAAAAGTAATTAAGTAATAATAATGTTTGACATCACAAAAAATTTTCAAAAGAAAAAGAGCGTTGTTCATAGTTCTGCCAACGACGCTTACAGCTGATTAGACAAACGCTTTTATACAATTTGCTGGTTCTTTGTGTTCGATAATATCGGTATTTCTTTACTATATATTTAAAATACATTAAAGCCTTCTAAACATGTAACAATAAAGAAAATAATAATTAAATAAAAAAATAATCTAGTAGAATGACAAGGATTTGACACAATAATACTTGAATACAATTTTATTCATTAAAATATAAATTATTCAGATACAAGTAGACAGTTACGAAAACCTGCGCGACACTTAAGCTTGTGATACAGATTGGGTCGGGACGGAGGTACAGCGAGCAATTTGTGCTCGCGGTTCTGATTTTACCTTGAAAAATATTTGTATTTTGATATGTTGTAATTGAGATCTTCTATACATAGAAACATATCAATAATAAACACAGGCTTTGTTACACTGCTTAGCATATGTTATACGTCATCACGTTTAGCAACGCTTCGTGCATATACATGCAAACGTATCATTCATACGGTCTGAAAATTGTAGAAACTAACTAAACTAGACGAGCTGACAGACGGATATTACGAAATTATGAGGGTTTCTTATTTCACTATGAAACTCTGGAAAAGCTTGACGATATTCATATAAAGGAAACAAAAAAGCTTAATTTGACATTCATATAATAGCTAAATTTGGCGTTCGTATAATCGAAATAAACAATTTCTAACTTGACATTCTTCTAATAGACACTAAAAAACTTAGGTCAACCTATAATGAAAACTAAAAAGTTTAATTTGATATTCATATAATGGAAATTAAAAACTTAATTTGACATTCATACAAAGGAAATTAAAAAGTTCAATTTGACGTTCACGTAAGGAAAATAAAACTCTTTAACTTAGCATTCCTGTACTGGATATATAACAAGCTTAATATGGTATTCTTACTTAACGATGGTTTTCATTTTGATCTAGAATATGTATGCTTTTCATTTTGATCCAGAATATATATTATTTATTATTTATGGCAGCTTTGAACATTTACGACAATAAAAATAGTGAACACGACATTGTTTATACAGTAAGTATGTAATAACTATCTTTAAAGTCACAAAAATCCAAAAGAAAAACAGCGATGTTGATAGTTTTAGTTTATTTGTTGATAGTTAAGTTTGTTGATAGTTTAGTTCCGTCTACGATAACCTTTATGGCCAATTTGGTAAACGCTTTTATGCAACTTTCTAGTTCTTTGTATCCCGCACCAAAATTTAAAAAAAAAATAAAATACTGAATAATATCAGCATTTATTTAATTATACTCATCGATAAATTATAGGTTTTTAATACGAAACAAAAAAAGAAACAGTAATTAAATACAAAAAAGTCTAGTGGAATGGTAAGGATTTCATACAATTAGACTTGAATATACTCATAATCACTACAAATATGACTTTATTATTCACTACAAATACAACTCGTTGAGTCGTGAAATTCAAACCACGGCGCAGTGGGAGTCGTGAGGTAAATCGGGTCGGTTCAGGGAAACATTTCTGCTCGCGAGCTCTCATTTGTCGCAAAATAAGTTAAATGACATAACGTTATGATATGTAAAAATTTGAAAATGGAAACGAGTAATTTTAAATTTCTTCGAATTTCGGTAGAAGGGAAATCTACGATACCAACGACAAAAGATGTATGGAAGAGAAAAGAGACGTAACCATATCGTATTATACATACAAATAAAAACCTTTAGCATGTTACAATACTATTGTCCTATAGTACTTGAAGTTTCGTAAAAAGTGTTGCGAGACGTCCCGGGACTGGGACTACAATTGTCCCGTATTTTTGAGATGTAGGAGAATCGTCCCCTATATCGCAGAGAACAAAAACGTACATTCACAAAAAAAACCATGAAGGAATGAAGCTAAGTAAGCAAATAAGCATTACAGCTAGCGCCGTTTAAGATATATCTCAATCATATATAAGCAATAACATAAGTTACGTTATGTGGGACGATTTCCTATTATGAAAAACATGATTTTTTTCCCGTATTAAAATATGATGTTCTACATTTGTTCCACCTCTTCACCGTATTGCTCCTTAGAGAGGAAACAAATTAGCAGCTGTATTACTAAACTTAATCTTCCAAAACAATTTTCTAATCAGAACGAGTCTGTTTTACGAATATCCTTTAAGAAGATAAAACCATAAAAAATTCACTGAATTTTTAATATATGTCCTAGATCTTGATAAAGGAGATCTGAAAAAATAGGCCTAACACAGAAATAGGATGTGATTTAAAAATAAAATTTATATTTTTTCATAAAATAAAAAATAAACAAGTCAATAATTCTAAATCAGAAAACGACATTAAAATTAATTTTTTGGTCAACCTATTCTTATTTTAAGCGTACTCAATATAATTAAATTATACCGAGTTATGAACATGCGTTATCATCCAGTAGTGACTTATATTTTCTGACGGCGGAAAATAGTTAGTATAATCTAGTGTATATAAGTTGTAATAAAATTTTTAAACATTTTTTCATTATAAGTTGATCTTAGAGAGAACATCGGATCATAATTATAAAATTACTATATGGTCATCGGTCCTTAACAAGTGCGCAAAATTTTAACTAATTCGGATATTAGAAAGTGGGTGAAAATTTAATTGAAACATTTCGTTACAAACAAACGTATCTTAAAATAACAGTAAAAAGCTAATGCAATACACATTTTTTTAGAAACGATCACCAAAGTAATTATCAATGTCATTTCTTTTTGAATGTGTATCCATAATCTCATTAATCAAAAATAAACTCTCTGCTGACAATGCAATTAAAAAAGTGTAATAGAGATGGCATATACAACTTATTCTAAAAATAACCTACTCGTAATTTTATATAAATCAAACTTATCAAGTGTGACTATAAATCGCATTAGGCGGTTTAGTTAAAATATTGCAAAACGAGACTATAAAGCAAAAAATGGTTTAAGGGCCTTAAATTTTAATTCAAAAGTCTTCTGTGCTGTGACAACTTGTTCGACGAAAGGTTCAATAAAATTCTCTTCACGCGTGTGAACCTCCTCATTATTAGATAATAAGGTTCAAATAAAATATTTTTTTAAAAACCGACTTCAGAAAAGGTAGGTACTAAAAAGTAAAAAAGTAATTACCACTAAATATGTACCTACTTATTTGTAATAAACAATTTGGTTACTTAATTTCGAAGTAGGTGCCAGCACTGTCGGTTATAAAGTAAATTTAAAACTTGAACTTTACGTCGATTATAATGTAAATTTAAAACTTGAAATGTACTTACGATACTAAATATATTCATCCTTTATGAATATATTTTTATAACATGAATATTTGTTCAAGTTGATCAGCGGTGCTGGCAGCAACTTTTAAAATAAGTAATTTAGTTTTATTGCAAATAAGTAGGTAACTATTTTGTGTTAATTATTTTTTCTTTTTAGTACCAACCTATTTTGAAGTCGGTGTTTTAAAAGATATTTTATTTTAGAATTTTCAGTGATTAATATATCAATATTAATCACACAATTGCCGTTTTTCTTAGAATATTGGATAATTATTAAAAGTCACGGGTAAAAGCTAGTATTTAGATAATTTTCTCTTTATCTAAAATGTATTATCAACAACATATGGAAATGAAGCGATAGTAGCAGCTGGCAATGGTTAGGTGTTAGCCGTTGAGGAGTTCGGTTCTTTTTATCCGAAGTCCAAAATCATTTTTAGCAAATTGAAAACTACCACTTGAGGAGTTCCGTTCTCTATATCCAAAATTCAATATCAGATTTTGCAAAGTAATAACTAAAGTATCAACAAATCAGTAGCATACATATATACATATCCGTTAAGGAGTTTCATTATTAATCTTTAGAACTCATCATCGCACACTGATCTGGTCGATGGTGCAGTTATTTTGCAACATAAAAACTACCAGTGGTAAATATCTTTAATTACGTTTGGTATATACCATCCGTTTAGGAGTAGCAAATATCTTTAATCACAGTTGATTTACCAATAGACTTTTTTCAAACTTTCGCGATTCGAACACATATTTTATTTGATTTGAATCGGGTTTTTTCGCGGTAATGCATCGCGATGTGTACATAAATCCAAGTGTCATGACACCGTCAGTGTAGTGTGTAGGTCTAGTGTGAACGCGCCTTAGATTTCTACAATCAACCAAGTGGGGGTAGTTTTAAAAAACACTCCCGCGTCGCAGTGGTGACTCCTATAAATCGTCAGTCTTCCCGTGACCACAGGCTGTGCAACCAGTCAGAAACGTCGGGACATAGTGAGTACTTAGTATATAATATCTAGGTTTACTCATTAAATATATAATTACCGCGAAAAAACCCGATTCAAATCAAATAAAATATGATTTACCAATATCAAATAATGAGTTTCATTGTTCATCTCCAAAACGCATCATCAGACTCTGACATGATCGATTGTGTAGTTATTTTGAAAAATAACAACTACTTGTAGCAAATATCTTGAATCACCTTCAATTTACTACCATTCGTTAAGGAATTCCATTGTTCATCTCCAGAACTCATCATTGGACCCTGACCTGGTCGACGGTGTAGTTATTTTGCAAAATAACAGCTATTAGTAGCAAATACATTTAATTACGGTTAATTTACTAATATTCATTAAGGAGTCCATTGTTCACATCCAGAAAATATCATTCAACCCTGACCTGGTAAATAGTGTAGTTATTTTGCGAAATTACAACTACCCATAGCAAATATTTTGAATCATGATTGATTTGCTCCCATTCGTTAAGGAGTTGCATCGTTTACTTCCGGACCTCACCATCAGACTATCGTCATATTTATATGGGAATACACCTATATCACCCTCTTTCAAATAAAAAAGAATCATCAAAATCAGTCTACTCAGTAACGAATTATCGCTGAACATAAAAAAATATTCCGACGAATTCAGACCATCTACTTTTTTGAAGTCAGTTAAAAAATATCTTTATCGCGTTTTAACTGAGATCGCCTGAAATTTCATGTGGATCATCACGAATTGAAGAATTTATGTGGCTGGCTTGATTTGACGACGGAAATCTGAAAGATCCTGGAAGGACCTGAAAGAAAAATAAAAACAAATAATCCAGTAAATGCAAATAGTAATAATAATAGTAACAAATTAAAATTTCTCTGGCTGTAATATTCATTTGCAATGAAATTAATAATTCGTTAATAAAATATTTTAATAGCAATTAATCAAAGCACGATAATATTTTTAAAAGATAACTATGTAAGTTAAAATGCAACACACATCTTTTATTTATATTAAATCAAGTAACCTTACTTTTTTAAGCATTTCAATGACATATTTATATTACTACTGTAAACAAGGTTTTGCTTTTCATAGATATTAAATACTTAATGTACAATAACTACATTCTTTTAGAAATAAGTCATTATCTATTTTATAAATTTAATTTTAATTTCAAATTACAATCGAAAAAGTAACTCAACGACAAGGAGACGTGGACAAAAGTAATTTAATTGAAATAAGAAGTTGTCTTTTCATTAACTTCTATTTTGTCTTTGCTCTTGTGACCTGGGTGATCAGTATGACTTATAAGTTTCTTCGCAAACTTAGATCTAGATGTTAAATAGATAAAATATAATTTAAAATTAATTTTGTAGTCCTACATATTTAATATGAGGGGCTTATTGACTCAACACTTCATACTGTGAGTCATAAGTGCGGTATCAATACAGAGAAATAAAATTTAAATATCTGTCAATGACATTCGAATTTTAGCTTTTAAATAATTTTTGCACTTGCATATTTGATTAATGATACAAATTTATTTAAATTAGATTTAGTAATTGAATAGAAAGTAATTCGTTAAATTTTAATTATGATGATATGGATATATCGACACTCCGTCTGCCTGCCTGTCTGTATGAACGGATCTAATTAAAAAAAATATTGAAGTTGTTAACATTTTTATACAGAATATAGTGGTCCTGGGATCAACGTATTTTTTGTTTCATCATGACATTTCTAGCGGACTCAAGTTATATTAATGTTGATTTTAGATTCGTGAAATATATTTATAAACTTTTATTTTTGAGACTGCCGTACGTAGACTTACGTACGTAGTACGCCTTACGTTGCTCACACTGTCAACGTATGGCAGGTTAAATAAACATTAAAACATACTAAAAATTAAAAATATTCCAGTATTGAAACTTTATTGTTTGATCAGTGCCTACTATATCTACGTATTCCATTGTATTCCATAAGACGCCCTCTATGGTTGAGTGGCTGAATCCTTGGCTAATAAAAGCTTTTTCGATGAAATTCCTTACGGTGCAATCTATGTTGCAGTAGGAAAATCTTTGATTTATCCATATTATATTTTGTTCCTTTTTTTTAAATAACCTCTCTAAATCAAAAAAAATCACCGGAATGTAAATGTAAGGACATCTAGTTTTAAAATAAATATCGATTTTATTATTTTATTAAAATCGATTCTATTATTTCAAAGTAATAGAAAAAATAGACGTTGATTTTAAATTGGTAACTAATAAGTCTGATTACAATCTCAGTTCATTAATGGTAGCGCACATGGTAACTGTATATTATACGTATACTTTTTTCAATGCATGAGTTATTTTGTCAATACAATATGAAATGATGAAGATAGGTATGCTAGTATATGTAGATTTAGTCTGGGATGGCTTTCACAAGAACTACACATGATAAGAAAGGAACAAATGGGGAAAAAAATAAAAAAATTGGACGATGTCTAAAATACAGAAATATAGACATTGTAGAATATGCAAAAGATAGAAATGCTATTAAAAATAAGCGAACGAAGTAAAAAGGTTATATTGGAGAGGGAGCAAATGATATTTCTTTATGTTTGCATGCTCTGCCTAAGTGGAAGATAGTTCAAAGGTGCAGTCAGAAAAATGGACAAAAGGTGACAAATAAAAATGTACTTAATATATTCCCCCGGCACCATCGAATCCAAAATCATGACTCAAAGTAGTTGTCAAATCTTTTACCAAATTTTTGCAGTTTCAAAAATTTTTTACGCGACTGAGTAAAATTGCAAACACAAAGGCTTTATTCCTCTACGTGAATGACAGAAATACTTAGTCTTTCATTAATGTATTATAGATTTACGTTTGTCAAATAATAATGACTAACACAATCATTATACCATATCAACACGAAAATTTGAAGCGGAAAGTTTTGAGTGTTTGTATATTCGCGCTAATCTCTGGAATCACATGTCCTATTTTAAAAAATTCTTTTTGTCTTAGAAATTTGAGACTTTGAGTAAGATTATAAATTATGCATTATTGTGCTGCAGTTTAAAGAGGTAGAGCAGTGATAAAAATACACGAGAAATTTGGAAATATTGCTTGAACGGTGCAATGTAGAGAGAGACCGGTGTGTGTATCAACCCTGACTACTGACATCGTTTGGCGAACGAAGTTGAAGTATCTAGTGACTGCGGGGAGAAGGCGGGGGGGGGGGGGGAAGGGGATAGTTTAGTGAAAAGCCCAGCGAATGCTTTTGAAAGCGATTTATTTTTGACCGTTAATTATAAATGTAAATACATATAGCTTGTTTTTTATATAAATAAAGTAAGTTTTCTTGCTAAATATTACGTTTTATCAGATTATTATGGCTACCTGCCATGTTATATGTGGTGAATCAGTATAATTTCTAAATAAGACGAGTCATATCATAAACTAAATTAATGCAAATCAATATGTTGATATTTTCTTCAGTTTCGTCACCCTAGCCGCGTCAAGCATCTTGGGCCAGACGGCAAAAACCTAAAGGTCCTGCGTTTTAACCTTGAAATCATATTATCGCAACATTACGTCATTTTTAGCACAAATTGAGTGAAAATTACTTGAAAAGCTACATTGTACCGAAATAAGAATAATAATAATGATGTGTACCAATGATAGTACGTATAGAATCTTTTGTCTTAGGATCTATATTTAGTTTGCATTTTTTGCAAAATTGCTTCAATATTTAGAGTATTACCAAAAATTATAGAGACGTAAAGTTTACAATTTCACTATGTGCATAGAGGGCAAGTATATTTAAATTTTAATATCAATTTTCCACTTTTTATTACGATTGAAGTAATTGTTGTATTACGGTCTCCTGCCAGGTCCTGTACAAATATTACTAAACAGTCCTGTACAAATAAAATATTATAGTTTTTTATTGACTTGCAAATTAGTTTACAGCAAAAATATTTCTCTCACAAAAACACATGTCTTTTCGTAATGTACTTAAATATTCATAACTAGCGTAATTTATTTTTGACTACAGTATTGATTTTGAATATAGGTACGAAGTCTACCAGTCTGAAAGTCTCTCACCCTTATGAGATTAACAATAAAATATAAATAATAAATAATTATCATAATTTGGGAAACCGTGGTACTTGATAGGTTAAGGAAGAATGAACTAAAAAGTACTACTTGCGAGTTTCCACGGTAAAATCGTCAATATTTAACGAATCTCATATTTTCGACTGACTTATTTGCCAAATGTTTATACATAGTACTAATAAACTCGCCATTTTAGTTGGTCAGTGTTCGTTTATATGGTAACTAAGAAAAATATTTCCCCAAAGCTTGAAAAATTTTCCTGTAGCAGTAAGAAACCTTGTATTAGACAGGATTTTTTTCAATTGGATTTTTTAACATCCATTAATTGGAAGTCGAATGAAAACTTTAATCCTCCTGGAATGAAGATAATAATGAAAATTTCATTCATTGAATGTGACGGACGACGTCGGGAGGAGCAGGGCAATTCCCTGGAATGAATACAACAGGATACATTAATAAATTGTACCACGATGGTTAATTACAAAGGTTTATCATATGTTGCTATGAAAAGAGAAACATGTCTCATTATCGCACTCCTGTAAGAAAAAAAAAGTTATTTATTACAAACGCAGGTGTCGCAATATCTTTTTTACAACTAGAAGGAAATTTTGTATTATTTACTAATATCAAGGATGAATGACTGTGTCACTACATATACATAGCCACACCAATAATTAAATAACAAGAAATCTAAAAAGAGTATGTGGATTTACACACTTACCTGACATTAAAACTATGAGATACTGTTCTGATAAAAAAACAACCGAGCGTCAATAAAAAAAACAACCGAGCGTGCAACTTACCAAGCGCGTATTCTATCTGTGACAAACGTCAATAAAAAAAAACAACCGAGCGTGCAACTTGCCGAGCGCGTATCCTATCTGTGACTTGTTATTCTCGACAACACATCGTCATCAAGTCGCGAATCGCGCAGCTCCAGGACGTGCCCCTGGTACGGCAAGGGGTTCCAGGACGTCCACTGGATACGGCGACCGACGACAAAAATAGCGAGCGCGCTAGGCAAAGGTACATTTACTCACGAGGGCTACAGCGAGGAATGTTTCTTTTCCCTAAAGCATGAAATTTATTTTATTCATTTTCTATACATAAGATTGTCTTTTTTATTCTATTAACATGTAAGCCCAACATTATGTGAACTTTTGCCGCTTGCCTTTGTTGATTTCTTTGTTCATTGCTGATTTGAAGAAAACTTTGAAATTAAAATGTTCATATTTTTTGTTTGAATGAGGCCAGAATATGGTCTGCTGAAAGAAGATTAAACTAAAAGCTCAATGAAATTATCAAGTCATGAAATATTCAATCGTGTCGAAAGCCTACTCCATTAATTTACCACAGCTGTCATTGCACATTTAAATCAAATTTAAGTGTCTGTACTCAATTTTCGTATTTCTAGATTTTAATTACATATTATATTTGCATATAAGATTACTAAAAAGATATTCAATGTTTGAAGAAAAGAATTGTGTGTATGTTTGTGCAAAAAAATTTACTCAAAAAGTATTGAAATTATTGACGTAAATTTTATACGGAGGTGATAAATAATTACCCTGAGACGAATTTAATTTGTTTCATTGTGATATCTCAAATATTCCATAGTTATGATAATCAAACGTCTACCAACCACGCAAATGGTGTACAGTGGAGGGTTGTAGAAACATCTGAGAGTGGGTAGGAAAACTTGGGGAGTGAGCGCAAGTTTGATCAAAACTAATTATTTCTGTCCGATAAAAAACATAAAATAAATGCATTAAAACACTGCACTACTATTTTCGTATTTCATTCAGACAAAGTCAGAAGTCACCGCTAGTTAACAGCGTGTGTGATGAAAACATCTGGTATAATTCGTGGTTTTATTACGATTAAAATATGTAATGGCACCAGTAATATAAAGCAGCCAGCGCTATTCCGAGAATTTTACGACAGCATTAAACTGAAAACTACCCAAGTGCAATTCAAACCTACCAAGGGCTCCATATAAATATATAGATATAGACAGGCTTCGAACTATCCGTAAAATCCTTACCAGTTGCATATGACCCTTGTGCAACTGATGTAAATCGCGTTACGGTAATGTTGTAATTTTTCGATAAATAATGAAAAATGGAACACAAATTTAAAACATTTTCTTGTGTTTTAATACGAGGTATTCACAGTATTTATTATTTTTTCTTTATCGTTATTCGAAGTAGATTATAATATGGATTGAAATAATTAATCGTTCAAAGCAAAACATTGGCAAAATTGATCTAAATTTTGCTCAAGCATCGCAGTTTTCGTACCGCGTTTAAAGTGAATTTATATATTTAATAAAAGGCGTCACTAATAGGGACTTTCTATCAATAAATAACACCTAACATGAATAAGTAGGGGTTCATATATATAGTTCATATATATTGTCACGTATATTTCGAAAACTATGACACCTAGAAATTTTATGGTCGTTGTACGTGGCTACATTACGTAGGCTTCGGAAAACCTTATTTTGCATAATTTTAGGTTCAATGGTTTCCGCATTGAGAATATAAATTTTTTGGTGTATTTTATGGCGATATATTTCTATTACAAAAAATTTGATACTCTTATAACTAACCCTTTCAAACAATATTCAATACTAATCCCTAATATTTCCTATAAATATTTTGAATATTATTTATTTTTCGGGTTATTATATTTAATTACTATGCCATAGTTTTATATTAAGCGGTTTTTAAGAATAACGGTTTTAGCCAATAGACAAATGGATACTTAACTGAACTTACAAGAGTACCGTTTTACTTTTTGAGGCACCGAATCCTAAAGGATTATCTCAGGTAATATAATGCTGAAAATTCTTGGTCAATGTTGATCTAAACCTCGATGTTCTCGTTTTTTTTTCAATTATTCCTGATGAAACTTTTTCAAAATCATTACAGGAGACAAAGATTTTTAAAAATTCTTCTAGAAAAGAAAGACAAATTTATTTTCTAAAAAAGAAGACAAATTTATTTTCTTTTGAATGTCTCTTTTTTTGGGTTTTCATTTTACAGCCTTGAAAAAATTGTTTTATATCTCCGTTTTCATCCCTCAAACTATTCTACAAAAATGGGAATTCTATTTTTAAATACGTCGTCTATAATTGCTTTTTACAATTATACTATACTTTTGTTTGTCATGTCAAATTTCTCTCAGGTAATTCAGTAACTGATCCGTTTTCCCAAATTCATTACGTAACACTAAAAAACGTATGTTTATATTACTATTTTTGTTACATCAAATAATTGTTTTTTATTTCTTATTTGCCTCATATCAAAGAGGTTGAACATTTTTTAAAAATTGACTATAACCTATAAGCTTAATACTCGACATGATTTCGTTGCATTTTTTCACGTCGTTTTACACTAGTGTATGGGCATTGGGCATTTTACACTAGACCTCTTTTTCAGCTTCACTTTCCATGACTGTATTGGTTTTAATGCAATCGAGTAACAGTTTGAATATATACCTGCAATCTAGTAAAGTTTTAAACAAATCATGTTGCTATTTATCTTTGTCATATGCAGATGTTCATATCGTGCGCTGTCCAAAATAATATACAAAAAAACTATATGCAAATAATATCTCTAAAATCTAATTGGGGAAAATGTATTAAAATTTTCTCCAACACAAGCAATTTGATGCGGAATCATTATTAATTAAAGTAATCACGGTCTTATCATATCCTGTAGTTCATTATTCAAAGGAAAAAAATATATTTTTATTATTCTTTACTAATCTCGTTACCGATGTTGATAAGTACATATATTATAAACACCCATCAATATGGAAAACGAGACCTGGCAACATGGTTACGTATATTAATTGACAAATAACCACCTGAAGGAGTTCCGTTGATTATTTCGGAGTTAATTTTGCAGTTATCTTCATTTACAATAAAGGAAAAAAATACTTATCGGGACACTTTTTAAGTAGTGTTTCATAGTTGTCAATATCTCTTAAAATTGTGGATTCAAGTAAATTAACATATTTTTATACGAAGTCCTAATTAGAATACGTGATATTAGCGAGGGAAATGGGAACATTAAATAGGATTACATAGTTGCGTACATCTCTTGAACTTGTCGATGCAAGTGAACAAAAATAATTTTATATGAACGTGCAAATAGGATACATATTATTTGGCGGTGAAATGGGAACATTAAGTAGTGTTACGTAGTTGTTTACATCTCTTAAAATTGTCGATGCAAGTAAACTAAAACAGTTTTATACGACAGTGTTGATTAAAATATATGGCCATTAAATGAAACTACGTGATGTAGTATTATTTCTACTTTCTTTAATTTCTTTACCACGACCTAGGTTTCGTTGTATTACAACATCTTCAGGTGGGCTATTAGCAAAGAACTTGAGGCATTATAATTACAATAAGGCTAGTACCGAGTAGGTTCTAGGTCTAGCCTAATTATATTTTGTAACGTCAACGGTTTATTAAGTTTGAAAAGCTTATAATTCTTGACTTTTTCTGAATTACGAAATTTAATTTCTAACGATATCAGATTTAAAACTTTTTTTGCAAAAACTAGGAGACTTCGTAAAACAATATTGGTTTAGACAAGATATTAATCGCTTATTAATATTATTTATTTAAGTCTATTACTTTGAATGAAAAATAAAGTTGGAATATAAAAATAATATATCTACATTTATGAAGCGCTTACTTTTTATAAGTACTATGTAATACCCAAAACGATTACCAACGCTAATGCACAGTTACCATTTATACAGATAAAAAGGTTCATTCCTATAGTTAGGTGGTTGTAAGAACATAATATTAATTTAGGTTTTTTGAACTCTAAATTTCTAATCACCGTCTCCTGTCAGTCTATTTGTTCCATTATCACGCAACAGTCACTAATCTGACTCGAACAGTTCACAAAATAATTCTAAGGGTTAAAATTAAAATTTAAACTTTCTTTTGTCCCTTTTGGGTAGTTTTAAAGGGATATATTATCTGTATGTGTGAAGTAGCATGTATGAGATTCGTTAAATATTTATAGTTTTTTTCAATTGGCTTGGCAGACTGCCAAGCCAATTTGAAAAAAATTCCCTCTATTCTGTTTCTTGAGTTGATACACAAAAAATCTGAAATATAGCCAGATATGTGCTCTATGTCTTCATTAAATATGGAAGCAATAATTGAAGAAACATTTTTGTTAGATTTATCATGTAAATTCGATTCTTACAAAATATTTATTTTACTCGTATTTCTGTTTATGTGAATATAGAGAGAATCAAGCTAAGAGATATTACACAATTAAATAAAACTACGTGATGTAGTATTCTTCCTATAAGTACCAAATGCTTTGTATCGTCTTCCAAAATTTAATTCGGAGTTGACGGTACAATATCGCCAATGTAGCCATTCAAATGTTGAATATATTTGGCGTTAATTTTGTAGAAATTCATTATTCACAATTAAGAGTAGAAATAATACTACATCACGTAGTTTCATTTAATTGTGAATAATTAATTTCTACAAAATTAACGCCAAATATATTCAACAAGAGATTTTGTTTAACTCATACGTTACCAATATTTTTCTAATCTTAAAAACTTACATGCTATTTATTAAACAAAGTACTATTCAATTATTTTTTTTAGGTAAATCAAAAAACGTGTTCTTATCCTTCCCATTAATTTTCATTATATCTACTGTAATACATTATAGTAATCAGAACATCAAATCTAATCCTATTTAAGAGTGTCATTACGCTCTTAAATCAGTATGAAAATTGACATTAATTAAATTAAAAGTTGTGCAAATTTAATAATGCGACGCTGAAATTTGCGAGTGGAACCGGTCCAATATGAAAGCCGATAAACAGAATTCATTATACATTTATGTCCGTTAAGGTAGTGTTTCGCTGAATGGTTTATGCGCTGAATTTTGAATCAAGAAAATTGACGTAAATATTTAGCAGATAGGACCGTATTCCAATAAGTTTTAGTGTATTCCCTTGACGACTTCCAGCGATTTTGGTTCACTAGCGTTATAATTCATTGTTTATGTTATACGTTGTAATGAGCTTTGTTGAAAATTAATTATGTTTTTAAAGAATTTTTGCAATATTCATATCTGGCTTCTGTTTACGATTTTCTTTAATTAAAACGAACTACTCTCAATTACGTTATTTGTTTTACATTGCCCCATAATGACACCAATATTTTTAAAAAAAAGTGTTAAAATAACATTTAATTATATTTAGTGAAACGATACAACTATAAAGTTGCGTTTTTATTCATAGTTTATAATATTTTTGCGTAAATAAAGGGACTGATCACATACGCAGTGCATAAGTAACAAGTATTCTATAATTTCGCAGATTATGCTATGTTATTATAGCGGTATGATATATCACGAATATGCATCTACATATGAATCCTGATAAGTGTAAAGTAATGATCGTATAAGAGAAGAATAAATGCTTCATTATGAAGACCATGATAACAAATGTAAAATACTATTGTTAAGTTGATAAATCAGGTGAAATTTGATTTATCCTTGAGTACAAAATAAGACAATTTCAATTAATGAAATTATCTTTAACCTTATTCATTTCCCCTAAAACGTCGATTCAGCGTAAACGAAACAAGTGAAACATTGTGCGATGTACGTACATTAGACACCGCGCGCCTTCAACAAAGAGGATAGGAACGCGACGCAGAAATTTACAAATAAACCCCTTTTCAGAATTCAAATATTAAGAGAAAATAATATTATTTTACATTGGTAGTACTGGTAATTCAATTTTCTTCTGATCTTGTTTTTACTCACAGAGGTTATGTTTTTCAAAAATACTCAAAAAAATTATTCACAAAATATATTATTTGTGTGTAATAAAGACTTAAATCAGTAACAATAATTTTGCGTCTATATTTTAAAAGAAAAACGAAAAAATATATTATATATAGTTATAACCATTAGCCAACAGCCTGAGTTTAAAAAAAGTGAGTGGATCAGACTATAAGACTGAAACTAATGAATTTATGAAAATTTTGATATATGATATTTCAGTAACAATGACCACTTAAATTAACCAAGGAGTGCTTAAGTTTATATTCCAACAACAATTACCACGTTAATAATAACTATGTCGATTGAGCTAGAAAACATTCGATAATATTTCCTTGTGTACATTTTACATAAAAACTTATGAACCATACTGAAGTTCAAAATGTATTTAAAATTTATTACGTAATGTTGTCAACCTTAAATGATCTTGATATAATAAAAAGAATGTTTAAATTTTCAGTTTTTTGGTAAACCTAAAAATTCCATTTGAATGAGACATTTCAGTGTAAGCGAACAAAGTGACATGTATTTCTGATCTTGAAACATACCATATATTTCGAGATCAGAAAAACACGTGTAAAATTAATTTCCACTCTTGAGAAAACCCAAAAAATGAGAGGTAAAAAGTTTAAACAAACTTCTATACGATTTGCCACATGCTGATAAAAAAAAATATTTTTAGCAAATCGGTTTACACGACAATGGTATCCTGTTAAATCGGCCTCTAAATCCTTGTTATATATTATATTACAGTTTAGTAATATCCATTTTTGTGAACGTTATAAAAAAAATATCGTTTTGTGTATCTTATGAAAAATGTTGTTCCTAAAAACTACAAAAATCCAATTTTCTTTGGTTAAAATTATAGTTTTGCATAAATTATATAAAACGTATGTATAGCTATTTAAACCAGATCCATATCTGCTTACAGCTACTGAAATATAATGATATTTTCCACACAGGGATATCTTATCATAATAATAATGACATGAGGCTAAATACAGCAAGTGTGAGAATTAATTTTAATTTGTCATTCTGGTGCGACAGACAGGCACCGCAAACTCTCCATCGAGATATATAAATATATATACGAGATATATAAACATACCAATTTTGGGTTCGAAACCCTCAAAACGATAAACCCATTGGGTACTAAAGCGAATAAATTATTTTACCTTTCCATGTTATATTTTGCCTCCCACGTTTTATGTTAGCGGCTTAATTTTAATTGAAATAATTTCGGGAAATTCAGTGGATTATATTTAGTCACGAAATAAGACCAAACTGAAATAATTTGCATTATTGCTACAGCCTTGCTTATAGAGGATGGTATAGTTAATTAGTTTATATAATGGTTTAACGAGTCTAAACTTTTGAATTTTGTTATTAATTTAATTAAAAGATTCTTTTTTTTCTTACTTTATGGTAATGAATTTAATTCGAATTATGTCAAAAGGAAAAATATATTATTTCGTCCATCTGTAGGCAAATATTTGGCACTTATAAAAAATACATCCCACAAAATAAAATTTGGATTGCGAAAATTAATTTAACTAACGAAGAATAAACTATAAATGTCACAAATTTCCAATTTTTTTATAATATTTAATGAAAATATTTATAGAAAAGACATTCATTTAAAAATAATCGATATTTTCATGCCGTAATTATGTTCTAGCAAGAACCTATGAATTAGAAAGACGTTATTAAAAACAAAAGTTTTACGGACACAAGACCACACGTCACATATTTCAGAAAATAAATCACTTTCAGTAAAATATCTACAGGACACGATCGAATACAAATGGCATTGAATAAAAAACCAGTACAAAGTACATGTCGGAACAGGCAAGAAGTAGGATTTTCCATAAGTCGTTTCATAGCCGGAAAATTGATGAATATTGCTCGCCATTTTGAAATTTAATATTTTATAAATGAAATTTAAAATGGGAAATGGTAAATATGACCTTAATTACATTTTAAATGTGACTATTTAACATCCCAATTGATATAATGAACATGTAAAAAAATCGCTCCCACTTTCCATGTATGGAACAGTATATTAATATTAAAATTAAAATTGCTTTTCAAGGTTTGTCACACTTTATTTAAAACTCTTTATGAAGCATCTACGTGCAAAGTCTCACGTACGTAGGTACAAAAGTGAAGAAACTGTAGGAATGTAATTATCAGACGGACAGAGGGACCTGGAAAAATATAAGGGTTCCTTGCTATTTTACCAAATCCCTAAGAATGACATAAGTCTAATCGTAGTACCTATTGAGGTAAGCAAGTTATTATTAATATAGAACAAAAAGATTATGTACGCTACAGAAGAAAGAAATTATTAATATTATTATAATTTTATTGTATTATATGTACCGACATCGACAATTATTTTGTATAAGTTGAACGCAATTAAATTGACAAATCGATATTTGAAAACTTGCGCTAACTGTACGATCTTAGAAGTATGTGTTCTTTGTCTTCTTACTAATATAAAATAATTGAAATATTGTCTGTATATTTCTTTGTTTGTTTTTTTTATACGCTTCAATGGTACGAAGAAATCCTTAATGAAGTTTTGTATGTAAAAAAACATACATCCTGGAGTACAAGATAAAATACGTACTCTATCATATTTAGAAGAAGAGTAATAAAAATAAACGCCAATAAACGTAGGTCCACGCATGAAAATCTGAATGCGCTGCCAGAACTAAATAAAATGGAAAGTTCGAAACGACACATATTTTATTCAATAGATCACACATAATGAGTTTTTCATGATAAGTAAAAGTATTATTGCATAATATAGTATTCGTTCATGTTTATTGTGAAAGCTTATAAATCCTTATGTAAATACATTTCACTGTTGGCTAGTAAATATATTTAGCTATGAAAATCCATTTGATACTATAAGCTTATCAGTTACAGTTTAGTAATTGTGAAAGCTATCATTGATCGGTGAGTAGGTTCACGCGTTAATCACTAATTTGAACCTGGCAGGGAACTTGATAGGTGGTGAAACTGGTAGGTAAGGAAAATTGCGAGGTGATTTGCTTAAGTATAAAGAAGCAACAGGTAAAGAATAATATAAAAGTGTGTGCCACATAATTTAATATCAAAGTCAATACTTATACTGAAAAGCAGTGTAGACTTTCATTGGACTCACTGGTACTGGTTTTGTCAAAGAGATCAAGTACTGTACTTCGCCGAAGTATGGTACTCTCCAAAAATTTATTTATTTAACTTCTGCATGAACAAAATTAATTCTTATTAAAACTTAGCTTGAAACATAATGTAGTTTTTATTCGATTTCTTCCGCATGATCAAATTTAAACATTTTTGTTTCATACTTTTTCAAAGCCCCCTGTTTTTCGATTAATGGTAAATGTTGTTAACGTACTGGGTTGTAACCGTAAAAAATCTCAATAATTCCGACATAAATAAATTGACACCTTGTCGTACCGCAAATACTGAAATATTCTCCCGAAAATTTTCGCAGTTGTAAAATAGAAAATGTTCATTTGCATTAGCAGCTTGAAAATAATTAAATGGTTTTCATTAACGATTCTTTCATTTTTATGAGACCAAAGGTGTTTTCCGCTGCATTTCGGCGTATTGGCGAGCTTGATAACTTTCTGCTTATTGCCGGAAAAAGTAAAAGCAAACTAATACATTGAAATTTTAAAGTAAATCTTATTGAAGCTATATTTATAAAATACATTGAGACTTACACTAGAGAATTAGTAACCGCATGATAGCAAAATTCTAATGGTTCTATTAAAAGAAAATTATTAAAATATGGACTAAAATATACAATGATACACTTAAGTATGAAGTAATTATAAAATTAGAAAAAGTTTATTAAAATAAAAGTGTGTAATGAGCTTTTAAATTTAATGGTGGAGGTAGAGTTGGGATATGACCCCGTCTCATTTCCTCTTTTAAAATATTATGAGCTTTGTTAAAAGTTAATGTATAATGCAATATTAATTTAAGGCTAAGTTTAAATCTTTATATCTCGTACAGTTCCCATGATTTGTAAAGTTTTTTAGTTCTTCAAGGTACACTGACACCTTGAAATTATTGTTCACGTAGTAATAAAAAATAGTCAAATATCTCATTATTTCGGATACATCTAACTATTATCTCATTATTTCGGATACATCTAACTATTATCTCATTATTTCGGATACATCTAACTATTATCTCATTATTTCGGATACATCTAACTAAAGCAATACATAGTCATACTTTGGGTTCGAAGTATATTATTGTATATTGCCTCCAATAAAATTATGTCGGGAAAGAAAAATTTGCTTTTAATGCGTTTGTGTCAGTATTTATGATTTGTTAAATTATTTATTGCGTTAGAGCGTAAACAATTTTCTGAAAATATTAATGTAATTTTTCAGCGATTTTATCAGCAATATAATTGGTAATGTAGACATTTTACGAAGTAAATCTTGGTGACATTTGGTAATAGCTTCTAGTCATGTTATTGGATAATTAGATTTTCACTCGAATTGTGGTGAAACCGAATCGCACAGCACAATTATAATTTAGCCCTATATATATATATATATATATATATATATATATATATATATATATCCCCCGTTATATCTTCTATCTATCGTCACTATACTTCTATCTACTCACTATATATTCTATCTATCTATACACATAACTATAGTTTTATAATTATGAGCTGATTGTTTTACCTTTCAATGTAGAAGGTTTAAAGTAGGATGTATGGAGATGAAAAAAAATTCCCTTCACAGCACAAGGGTGCAATATTTGAAAGATGGAGGTCCCTCACAGAGAATTCCGTTCTGTCGATTTTTACCGAACAATGGTATTAAAATAATGAATGGAATGACTGCCGTATAATTTAAATGGGAACAATTATCTGGTGTTTCTACAAAATGATTTCACTCTGCTTCTAAACGAGGCTACCCTTGGTACCCCACCATTAGGAGAAACGGAAAGACCCATAATTTTCCAATAAGATGGTTGTCCAGCGCATTAAACTACAACAGTGAGAGAACACTTCAGTAACTCTTTCCCAGAAAGCTGGATCGGCGAAGATGGACCCATTTCTTGGCTTGCTAGATCACCTAATTTAATCCCCTGGATTTCAATCGGCTTTTAAGTCATGAAGAAGGAAATCTAACTAAAAATACCCACAACAGAAGTAAGAAACAGGGGCAAATACAAGCGTATTAGAAATCGCGCTTCTAATTTTGAACACAAAAAAAATATTTTAGCAAGAATATTGTTTTATTTGCCCAATTAAAATTGAAATTAATCTCCCTCAACTTGGTTTGTGCATCCTAATTCTAAGAAATTGCGAGATGTCTGCGGGGTTACGGAGCGGCGGTCTTTGTTTGGCGCATGGCGGCCATGTTCAGCGTTTTGTTTGTATACCTAATTCTAATATAAGGCAAGATATGTGTAGCTTACAAGAAGGAAAAATAATCAAGCATATTTTTAAAGAGGGTTGAATAACTAAGGCTATTTTTTTAAATGCCACACTGAAAAGAGTTTTCATAAATTTTGGAAAATTTTTGCAAATTTAAATTCTCTCTAATATATTTCTGATGAGATAGATGCTTGGAATATATTTTATTACATTGATTATACATTACACAAATCAAAACACACATTACATAAATAAAAAAATTATAATGAGAAACCAACTTTAACTGGGACTCTATTAGAAATTAACTTTCAAGTTTTTGATTAAACCTCAAAATAGCAATAAAAAAATTTCACACTTCGTCAAAGACTTTTATGCTTCAAAAAGTTTTATATGTCTTAAGCTACTCGTATCGACCGCTTTCAACTTTACATTGAGCTTTATTTAAAAAAAAATCTTTGAAAATTTATTTTTCAAATTAATATTTGTCATATCTTATATTTAAGCAACAAATGCTAAGAAAAGCAAAATATACAGTAACGAAAAAAAGTTGTGAGAATAAAAATATATTTTTATTACGCCTGTGAATCATTAACTAGGCAATATATGTCTTTGGTGAAATATAATATTTTAGTGTTCATAAATATTTCACTAGAAGCACTGGGTACCTTTGAATATTCATATGTACCTAAGTGTACAGGACCAGTAAGTTCTATTCGTGCTTTAATAATTCACTAATATAACCCTGCCACACTTCATATGGGCTCATAAATTTTTTGCAGAACTCAAGATATACCTAAACGGCCGTATTTTTATTAAAATAAGGTATAAATTTTACATAATTATCGAGTTTCTATGGAACAAGTATAGAAATTTGGGCAACAATAAAGAAAAACAAAATACACAACATATATTCTAAGGTTGAGAGAAAGAGTCAAACATTAAGAAATCTTAGTAATCTAAGTAAAGTAAAAAAGATTGAATGTAATATAAATCAACAAAAAAAATGGCAAACAAAATGTTTTTGAGTTGCCGATTAACCTTGAACATAATACCAAAGGACGTTTTTTATAATATGGCATTTAGTCCACGCGATGCTTTAGGAATATTGAAAGTATTTTATAGATCTCCCAGGACTTGCATCTTTAATCTAATTATCTACATTTTATTATAGAACGCATATTTACTTAAATTCACTTTACCCAGTTCTTATGTGGTAAATAATTTATGCCTAAAATTAATATTTCGATGAGGTTTTCACAAATATTTGCGTTATTAAAATTCGAAATGTTTTTCTTAACAAACCTATGTGACCTGATTATTTTTGGACCATTTTATTAAGATAATATTTCTGGAATATTTGAAAAAAACATTTAAAGAACAGGGCCAATAATAATTACGGTGAGATAATAAAAATATGAATAGGTGTATGCTTTAGTGACAGTTTGATATTAGTTTAGTACTGGATTTAATTTTCATTTTGACAATAAATTAAGGTGTTCACTATTTGAAGTAAATATCTAACTAGAGACTTTAATTTAAAGTATACTTTTTTTTCGTTTTTTCCTTCGTACTGGATAACTCCTATGTATAGTCATTACTCATATACCAACCGACTAAGCTAAATGGCAGATAAATTTTGTAACGTAGTTAATCATATATCTACCTCTTTACGTCTCTGTTCGTTGGATAATCTATTCAGACCAAACTAACTCAGTCACGACTAGCCAAGTATTTGCTCTGTCAAGAACGATATCAGGAGTTTCAACTCGAAAAGCAAACATTAAATACACTTTGTGAATACATCGAATTTATGAACCTTCCACCGACTAAGAACTGCGATGAACACAACTAAATGAAACTACGTGATGTAGTATTATTTCTACTTTATTTAAGTTCTTTACCACACCTAGGTTTCGTTGTATTACAACATCTTCAGGTGGGCTATTAAAGATTGTAAAATATGTTTTTGGCTCTTTATCGTCGTTTGATTTATTACGTTCTTAAGAAACATGGTTTCAAGTAAAGTTCAGATGAAATATATTAAATAATAAGATTGTAAACGTTCCGTAATGAGCAACTCATCCGCATCTAATGCGATCTTTTGTTTTTAATAAAAAAAACTAATAAAAACTAAAAAATAAATAACTTATTACGATTAAAAACAATTTTCATGCCGTAGAATTACATTCAATAATAACAGATGGCGTTCCGAGATGTAAGTTCAGCTATTTTGTGGTAAAAAATAAATATTTTTTCAGAAATTACGTACATTTTTTCCATGTTTTAATAAAAAACTTTTTAAATTGAAACCTTTGTTTTATTTCGAACTTAATTTCTACATGTTCGGCAGCAGCACGCGTTACGATAGTTGAAATAAACCATTTGATTACAGCCCATAATTTACTTACAAAATATTTTTAGTATTTAGATTATTTTTGGTATCTACTGCGTTGTGTTCAGACGAAAGGACTATATGCCTATCTTTCAAAGAAACTTATCTACTAAAATTATACAAAAGTGAAGCTTTCCAATTATGTTAACCGCTGAAAGAACGAGAAGTGATTCAACTTGAACTTAACCAATTTCAAAATAACTGAGTGTTTGTGATATTAATTAAATTCTATATTAATAAAGTCCTCAATCTTCATTTTGCAAAAAATAATTAAGTAGGGCTTTGTTAAATGTCAGGATAAATAGGGGTCTATTAAAGAAAGTTTAGCTATGGAAATAAACTTAACCTGACTGCACGACATGTCCGAGTACTTACATTTTTAGTATTCCGTACTTCAAAGGAAAAAAAAAGAAAGCCTATAAAAGTCATTTAGGCATCCGTACGTCTGTCTATAATTGCCATTTTTCTCAAAAACTGACGTATAAAATTGAAATTAGTAATAATAATTTGAAGCTTATTTTCTTGAATATTTCACAGAGCTAGATAATAACTTAAAAATATTTACCTGAGAATTTTGAAAAGCAAAGTTTGGTATAAATAAAAAACTTTTTCTTCCGATAGTTTAGAGTGTTTCAATTGAAATTACGAGTCTTATAGATTTGTAAAAGGTTTTCTTTAAATTTTCTTATAGTATCGCCACATAAGGAATTTATCTAGCTTACAAAAAAAATGATAATGCAGATAATTTCTTTATATGGCCAAAATGTATATTAAAGCGAGTATTTGTATATAGTTTGACAGAAATTGTATATTCCCTTATTAACATACTTTATATTAGTTTCACTTGTATATTTGTTTATAAGTATGAATACGTAAGAAGATTTCAATTAAATTTTCACCCACATCCAGACAACCACAAATTTACAAAATTAAGTTAGAATTAAAAAAAAAACTCCTTTTTAAGCAATATGAACTGAAAAATATAAAATATTCTTCAAATATAAAGATTCTAGTCAAAAACAAAAGGACGTCTCACAACTCGGTACAATTTAATTTTTTTGGATAAAATTAACAGTAAAAATAAAGTAAACGACAAAAAATATTAACTTTAATGTAGTAGGAGCGTGGGGTGCTCTCGACTTACATTTTCATAACGAGCGCATTTTAGCCAAATTGATTTCTTCAAACTTATTTAATACTAAAATCAAAATGTACAGCAAAATCCCTTGGTACGATTGTAGATCCCTAGCTTTTGCCTAAAATATTATTTTCTAAAACGTATCGGAAAAAGAATGGCTGTCAATGACATTTTTTTTAATATAAATTGTTCATCGTAATACAACTCTTTGTAGCCCGTTTTTACAAATATTATTCAATAACATAACCATTTATTAGATCATAAAAACGTATTATTCAACAAAAACAACAGAAAGTGAAATCTGCCTTAGCAACTAGTGCCTAATATTTTACTTTCAACTTTTTATGTTTAAACTAAATGCACTATATTTATTCAATCGTGACATATAAATGGTGGAAACTTATTTTCATTTGTTAATGGTAACTGGGAAGGATTCGACGGGACTTGATATTTTTTCTACTACTATCTTCTGTTAAGTGAAGGAGATCCATATCTCGCAAAAACATTTTCCCTTGCTTACATGAATCGATAAGATCTTTGTTTATGTGTCGACCTCGAACAAAGATAATTATTTTGAAAAAAAGGAGTGTTGGTTTCTAAGTTCAAAGTTAAATCAGAATTGATTCGAAGAAAAAAAATATATTTTTGTTATTTTAATTTAAATTGGAATCAGCGCCATCAGAGTTTCTCTCCCTACTCCTCCCCTTCTCATATCTAATATCATTCCCCCATCCAATCCCCTTTCCCTTATTCGGTTTCCCCAGCTTGTCGCTTGTAAGTTTTTCCGTCGACTTTTTTCTTTGTCCATTGTAAATTTTTCTCAGTGCTTTCTCGTGCCATGTTTGGTGGTAGTGTTTATGTTTTGTAACGTTTACTTTTTGCTTGAATATAATTTTAAAATTTATTAGAGCTTGAAAGCGCTTCCGTATATTTGCGAGTGGTCTTTATTTTTTCTTAGGTTTCCGTCCTCGTAAAGGTTCCTTGCTTCAATAAACCACGAATCCTTATAAATTCGGCATTATCTGGCCGTATCAGCCTCACAACTTCTAAAGTTTTATATCTTGTGTGTATGAACTTGTTTCGATAGATTCTCGAAACTTGTGCAGGTTTATAGTTAGGATCTCAATTAATACGATTTTTCTTTTAAAGCATCTCTCCATTAGTATAAAGTGGAGGCCCGCCCCAGCAAATGGCTTGTTTAAAGCAAAGTTCGCCAAAGGAAGATACAGTTTACATTGAACCACCTATTTTTCTTTCTTTATTTATTTTTCCCGTAAAAAGGTAATGATTTATCCTTTGAAATAATCGTCAAAATAAAAACAAAACCTCAAAACATTTAACCACCTACCCGTTATAAATACTGTTATATATAACACAGGTCCTATATAATACCTAATACTAGTAGTGAGAAATTTTAATAAACTATCAAATTGTTGGCATTTTAATAAATGTAAAAAAGTGAAAGGACTTTTTGGTCTGGAAAGTCATCATGGAATAGCAAAAACAAGAAAAAAAATTAGCCAAGTGGGGATCGAACTTGCGCACGAATGGTTTTGTAAGACGAAACAATATTAAATTTATAAGTTTGTATTTCTCAGAGACACTGAATAACAAAGGTATTACTGCAAACGGTACCGAAAATATTCCATATCTCAAAAACTACAAAACATTTCTTACTAAAACCAATTTTCATTAAAATTTTAATTGAATTTCTACTACAGTTTTTTTACAATTTTACACACTTTAGTGGAAAAGTTAGAGGGGGGGGCACACTTTTTAAAACGTTAGAAGCGCCTATTTCTTCAACTATTGACTTAAATAAAAAAAGTTATTTCGAGACCAATATATAATTTTTAAGACCTATCTATAGATAAGCCATACGTCTGGATTTTTCTTTCATCCCTTAGTTACATGTATGCAGTGCCACCCCTAATATATTTTTTTTCATGATTCCACTTTCTCTTTTTAGCGTTTCATACACGCTACTTACCATTCAAATTTCATCTATGTAGTACCCATAGTTTCCGAGTGAACTGACTATGACAAACGTACGTTACGGTTTTTCCAACCCTAAAAAGTTGTGCACTTTACATTTTATTAGTCGTCAATGATATTGGTGGCCAAACTTTTCTTTATCATTTTCCATTTTTAAGCTTCCTTCTCGAAACAAACAATTTGCAATGTAATGCGATCTTTCTGTAAGTTTTCAGTCATGTATTCAAAAAATTTAAAAAAACTAGATTAAAGAAATTCTGAGTGTTTAAAATTTAAATAAAATTTATGCAGTTAACTCGCATCGATAGCTTTAAACATATAGAAGACTATTGAACTCTTATCTGTTACAACTCACATTGACCGATATTTTTTTTTAATATGTTAGTGTTCCAGATAATTTAAAGGAAATTCCGCCATATCTGCTTTGTTTGACATGTTATTAATCAAAAAAAAAATTACCCTTTACCGACATATTGAGACTATTTGGTCGGTCAGTATATACATGTACTGGGTACACAGGGCAGAATTAGATATTATTTGTATTAGATAGCTCTTGTCTCCGGACTATTGTACATACACACACATATTTATATATATATATATATATATATATATATATATATATATATATATATATATACACATATATATATATATCGTAACGCTATTATTTATAGGTGTAAAGCAGTGACAACAAATGTAACAGAAGTTGGGTAACACTGCTTAAACGTGCAAAGTAGAGAGGGACCAGTTTACCTATTGACTGATCACCCCGAGTATTTCCGCTGATATAATCCCGACCATGATGACCGATACGTTTAGCGAATTGAACGACAGCGTTCAGTAAACGCAAGGTGGAAGATAAGGTAGAGAATAGCAATATACTAAAAATAAATCGAGCTGTCATGGGACGCCTGGCAGATGTGAAATATTTCAATTTTATAAATATTTAACAGACCCAGATCCAGAGAATAAATATAAAAAAACATACGTTCAAACGTAAACGCAAGCATTTTCTATAAAATTATTTTATTTTATTTTATTGCACTATAATATTACGATAAAACGTAGCGCAAAAATAAATTTGAACGATGCATTCAGTAAAGCGCCATCTGTTGAAAAATGTTGACAAGAAAATTTTATATTTAAAAATAATTTTATTTGAAAAGGAATAAACTTTGCAACGTATTCAAAATTTTAACAATCATAACAACGGTGTTGGTCTAGTGATAGGACTCTTACTCATATCTCTTAGAGTGCGAGAGGTCCCAGAATGGCAGGCAAGACACGAAGCTGGTTGAATTTCAAGGTGCGTCTTGTCATGAGAACGTTTTAACTCCCATCCAAATGTGCCATTAGATATGTCGCATCAATTATACACGGGTGAAACCGGGGAGTACAGCTATAATATACTTGAAATTATCGTTTGTCTCAAGATTGGCCGTTATCGTAGAAAACGGATTGAGTAATGGCCTTTCTCCTCTATTTTATACATTTATATAGATATCACCTTCGTTACTTTGTTACATTTATACTGATACTGCATGAAAAAAACAAATTACTACAGAAAAAAACCAATGCAAAAAATTGTTTGTAATAGCATTCTTGTAATATGTATGTATGTCGTTAGCCAATTAACTTAGTATGCCTATTCTGTTCCAATTATAAGCACACTAAGTTAATTGGCTACGTACTCACTATATTTTATTTTCATCTGTAATTTATGTGTATATTAAATACTACACTAATTACATATTTAATAATAAATTTGTAGTAAATGAATTGTTTAATAATAAATGTATTGGATTTAACTTCAGGATCGTTAAAAGCTATCCCAAAAATGACGCGCTAAGCAAAGCGTCGCTCTCGCCTGCTTGAGCATTGCGTCCATTTGAATTTTGCCTATATCCCGCTCCGGTCGTGTTACTTTCGTCGCGTATTCGCTGCCGTGTAATATTAAGCTACGCGGGTCCAACTGGGATGTTAATAATTTTGGATACCAATATTTAATTTAAAAATATATGGTCATATCTTTTAACTACCTGCAAATCTTGGCTTTTTTCGAGCGTAAATGGACAGTGACTGTATTTTTTAAAATTATTTTAAATGTATTTTTTATTAATTATTCCCGTTTAAATCATTACTGGCATTCCCTGCGTTTTAATCATTCATTCTATTCTTTGGTCAATAGAATTAATGATTAAACCATTAAAATACCATTAATGATTTAACCGCAAATAATTAATAAAAAAGTTGTAACACAAAATCTATAATTATTTTCCATGATTTTGTAAAATTATTTCGAACAATATTCTGATGTGGCTATGACTATTTAATTGGTGTAACTCAAAAAAAATGTCCATGGTCCGATGCTGCATGAAGAAACGGGTCATAACAAATAATATTTAAAAATGAGCAATATAGGCCATTGAACTTTTTGCAGATTTTCACGTTGTTTATGATAAACTATTTTAATGTTGTAATAATGATTTAAACGATAAGTTGCTTCACTCAAGTTACTATTACAATTTTTTCAAGATATTATGTACCCTATTACCATATATTCTCAAAGGTATACGATAGTAAATGAGTTTCCTGAGAATTGGATAAAATATTTTATTAGTGGTTACACATCCTAAAAACAAACAAACAAAGCTTTAAAATATATAATTAGTGTGATAACATGAATATTCATAGTCAAAAATCTATTACAAATTCTCAGCAAAAATTATATGTTAAGACCGGCCTTCAGCATTTGCTTTGGCCGGCTCTGCTTCTGTTGCAGCGATACTAATGTGTGAACGATTCAGGAAATATGCCGCCTGTAGAATCGATATATTGTTTTATTATTCTGTTGGGTATATTCTGAATCCGGCAAGAATCGCTAGTCAATATCAAGAGCTAAGATTATTTGGATATAAAATCATTGAAATGGCGTTACAAGATAATGCCACGCTACAAAAAATAACATTATATTAATTTATACTAGAGAAAGCAAATGTTAAGCGACTAAAAACTGTATATATTTAGATTCTGCCAAGCTGCTTCAAGCCAAATCATTTCTTTTGCCTTTAATGCTATTATAGCAATGAGCAATCTACCAAAATATCAGCGAAAACCATGAAAAGTGCCTTGAGTTTACAGAAGATAAAAACCACAAATCATATTCGGCACTTGTTAATTTTTTTCTCCAAAAATCAATTTAAATCAAGTATTACATTCTTTCATGAATCTATGTTCCAAAACCTAACTTACGGGACCTAGTTTAAACCAACAAACGAATTTTATAAAGAGCTGCGACACAATAAAAGATTATAAAAGAATATATATCGAAGAGTATATGTAAAAACTTGATCAGACAGCGAGTTAAGCGTGAGGGAAATGCGGGAGAGTGATGGGGTGGGTAATTCTATAAATACAACTCGAGGGGAAAGAAGGGTGGCTAGTCGATATCCGTACGTGAGTGTGCTCGTGTAGGCTGTGCGATTAGAGTGACAGTTACATATGTATATTTGATAAAATCACAATTTGGCATTTAATTTTACCGTCAATTTTAATAGTCACTTTTATTTATTACGTAAATTGACCTGTTCAATCTAATTCTTATTTCACAAGTTTAAACCCCACTGAAACTACACAAACATATTATACATATTAATTATACACATTGCACTATGAGGATTCGGGCGTATTTACGTACATGTAAATACCTTTATTTGTCCCAAAATTCACGCAAGATTTGAATTTTGCGCCATTTATGCGGTAAAGTGTTGCCAACCAAAAAAAATACAGCGTGACAGGAGCGCTAAAAAATGTAGCGCTACACAAAAGAACAACGCATTTTTATTGTTGAGCAATAATTTACAATTAATTATAAACCTGTGTTTTTTATCAAAATTACTTCTTGCGTGAATTTTGGGACATCTTTATATATATATATATATATATATATATATATATATATATATATATATATATATATATATAATTAAGTGTATGTAATATTTATTAAAATTATTAGACGTATTAACATTATTATTCACTGTGTAAATTTCGTAGGTGTCATTTATTAATGCAAGTGAAAAAAACAAGTTTACTATGCAATGTTTACTATATGCTTCTATTGTAAGTTTGTTTCGGTTTTAGGCATGCGTATTTAAACAAGATATGTTTTTGACACCTTGGAGTCTCATTTCTCGTGAAGGAGACAACGTAACAAAAAACGCAAGTAATATTTTCGATTGTATTTTAAAAGGTATTTTCATTGGCTCGATGAGATTCGCGATAAAATATTTTTCATTTCCACGTTTTATGTAAAAAACGTTGTATGAAAAAATATTTTTCGTTAATATTTTGTATTTCAGTAATTTTCTATCCGATGCTGTAACATTTCATTAAAATCAGATTTATATTGAATAGTTTTGATGTTGTTACATACGCACGTATAGATAAATATGATTTAATAATAATATTAACAATAATAGAAGTGGTTATAAAATAACAAGTACACAAAACATTTTTTAAACTACGAATGAATGAATGAATATGATATTTAAATACTGATAAATAAAGTTTAATTATTTGTCTGACTTTCGAATTTTTATTCTGTTTGCATATTTGATTGCGAAAACTAATTTAATGTTAAAAGTTTCGTCTTTCTGTTCGTAAAAACGGTTATAACACAAAAATTACTGAAGATATTTATGTAAATTTTACCCAAGTTACACTAGACAGTGATATTGGAACCAAATTAATTATTTCATTGTGTAATCTCAAACGATTCGGAAGTTATATACGCTTACGCATTGTGTAGCCTGTACTCGTGTATATACAGTATGAATACCCATATTGTATATTACGTTTCTATGGTACAGTAGTGGAAATCTACTTGGAAATAACTTCCTCAAATATGAATCTTATCAAAGATATCACACTCTCACCTAAAAAAATATCAATTTAGCCTATATGGGCGCCCCGTTAAAATAATTTCTATAAAATTGAAAAAAAAAATTAAACTTAATCCATTTTATACAGATATTGGTCAAAGACTATTATCCCAACAATAGGGTTTCGTTTGAATTTTTTCGGTGCGAAAACCTAAAATTTGATCGAAAATTAGTTAGTGATGGAATAAATTTCTATACGTCAAAAGGATGTAAAATGCTTGTTACGAGGTAAAGGGACATATTGCCTTACTAAATAATTTTACTTCCTAGCTTTATAACTAACGATCAAATTGTTTAATATATTTTTACCCACTTCTCTTTAACCGATAGAGTTTAAATGCATATGATTGCAGTGCCGTTCCGGTGGTAATAAAATACTATGGTGACATAGAGCCGATCTGACGAGGGAGATGGAAGCTGATCAAGGAAACTCCTAAATTAATTGCAGAAAAACTTTCGTGTTTGCGCTCATTTAATTAGTCTCTTGGGCTACTTTTTCGTACCTCAAAAGGAAAAGTCTGTCCGTCTGTTACGCTCGTTTTTCTCAGAAGCCGCTTGACGTAGAAACTTAAAATTTGTCATAGTAATGAAACAAATGAATATATTTCAGTAGCTAATATTCAAAAATGTTGAAACGGGAATTTTGGGGGCGGGGAGCAAATGAAGACTCGAATGTTTTCTTTAATTCCGTAAAGGTTTAATAACAAGAGCTTAACAGTTTTTTTTCACAATTTTAGGTAATTTATTTTCGGAACTACTCAATCTCTAAAAACTATGAAACAATATGATTTTTGGAAACCTTCACGGAGATTAATTATTTTAGATCATGTAATTTTTTCCTTTTTTCATTTTATGATTTAGTCGCCGATTCTTACTCACTCCTTAAAATTTGGTCACTGATCGAAGTTTAATCCTGTATATATATTACAAGTGCCTAAATGTGTGCTGAACCTCCATAGTGAAAGGTTTACTCGTGTGTCTTTTAACATATTTTAGGCAAGATGACTTAGCATACACTTATTGCTTTAAGTTCTCCAGCTTACAATCTAATAATATATCGTACGAAATGGTTAGAAAATTATTTTATATCGTTTAGTGGAAGACTTTCATAAAAATAAAATGGTTTTAACGACCTATTTATTATTAATTTATATTGAATTAAATAAAAAATACGTTAATATGCCACGGCAGAGTATACTTGACTTTATTTTTTAAAATATTTTGCTCACTACTAGAGTGCGGTAGATAAATCGTCCCGTAGAAAGCCATTCTCTCATCCTTTCATAGCCAGTCTCTCTATTCGCCACACGCACTCGCATTCGTTACTCGTTCAATTTTCCCATCTCATCACAAATGGAGCACGAAACCCTATTACTCAAATTATCTTAGTAAATCGTTAGGACGAGCACTCCGTAGGTTGAACGTGACGCGTGTCGCGTGAAATATTAAATCCAGGGTGTGGAGCATATAGCAAAATATTCGGAACCATGTGAATGACTCGCACCAGTGCTAGAATAGCAATTGAAATATGACCCATGGACCTAGGGACACACCACAGTGTGCTATGCGATGGCAACTCTGCGGACTAAATTTCCATTCATAATTTATATGTATTATTTTTATATATCATCAACATCTCACAATATAATTCATTTAGAAAAGATACAGTGATGGATTATTGTATAATTCCCATTCGTATTAGCTTATCAATCAGACATACCAAATATATTTTTATATAAATATAAAGTTTTTTAATGGTTGATAAATTTCCGGTAATTAATACGAGCATAAATATATATATATATATTTATATATATATATATATATATATTTATACATATATATATATATATATATATACTCATGTATGTATATACACTATATATAAGAAGGAGACTTTGTCTCTTCAACCGCTTGTCCCATTAATCATGTGTTATCTGATAAAATGTTATTTTTTCAATTAGTCGCTTAGTTTATCTAATAATTAAAGTTTAAATTTTGTATGAAATCAAAATTATGTTTAAATTAGCACCCTATAAACTATACACTAAATGTCAGTTTGGCAACGTTGTAAATTTTTCAAACTGTCAAGTGTCAAAATTAGATGTCACTCATCGGTTTCAAGAAACTAAGAAACGCTTAATAACATAGTAATTAAAATAATTAAAATACAAATTATTCGTTTTAAAATGTATTTACACTTACCTAAATTTTATGTTCAAAGTGTCTTCCTTGTTCTTCAAGACACTTTCGCAGCCGACGACAGTCATTGGCGTGAGCGCGTCTCGTTAGGTCGGGGTCCTATGGAATGCGCCATCGCTCGTTTTGTAATTCGGGTTCATTTTGTAATTCCTTGAGGAACACAAGTTCTTTCACCAGCCCCAAAAAAGAATCTAGTGATGTTAGGTCGGTCGAGCGCGGAGTCCACTGTACAGGACCGAACCTGTATATTCATTGCTCACCAAACAATTCTTGGACACGGCTCCTGACTTTAGACGCAGTGTTGGGTGGAGTACGATCATGCTCAAACCACACGTTTCGCTGTATAGCTAGCGGAATATTATCCAAATATCGACTGAGTCAAAATGGTCAAGTTTTAGGGAATGTAATGTCATGAATGTTAAATAAATCTTCTGTTTATTATTTGTAACTAAGGTTTTCTGATATATTTTTTATTGCGCAGGTATTTGGGTTACCAAAAATTATCTCTAAAATACTAATTTACTTTTTTTATTTTTAGGTTTATGATCAGACTATTACTAACTGTAACTAGAAGATATATAAATCCCTTAGGTGAAATGTTTCATAACAAAAAATGTTAAAATATACAAGCAAATACAGGGACGTGCGTTACTGTTTCTGTTCTAAGCACAAAGGTTTTCCATCTCTGCAAGCTTGATGTGAAAATCGAAAATATATAAAAACTTAGCTATTGCCATGTACTTCATATTTTTTTCTAAATTCAATTCTGTGTTTACCCAGAATTGTAAAATGGTAATTGCAAAGATCTGCGGTGTATATTTCAAAACATGAAACAATTTTTTAGCAACATAAAAGCGTACTAGTAATTTTAATAATTTAAACTAATTAATTTACACCGACAATTTCATAAAAACAGTACTGGTAATTTTAATAATTTCAACTAATTCAGACTAACGGTAACTATTACGTAAAGGGAAAGTGTATGAATTGTATAAATTATAAAAAAAATAAAGCCCGCGCTTGTGCTGCTATTTGAACGTCCTTGCTACGATCATTCCACATTAAATAACAATTGGTCACAATATACTCACTTTTATAACCACTGTATAGTCTACTTCCGCTTGCAAGAAATGAGAAAGCGACGACAATGTAATTCATCCCTGTCACGCACGATGACATCTTTATCCCTTTATGTATCTATATACTATAAATATTAATGAAGGGTGCTTTTATATTTACTTATAAATATATAAGAAACTTTTCACGTTTAACCTGAGGGTATCGCTTTTTACTTATTTATTGTACTGAGTAAATTTCATGTTAGCTTGGAATCATGAAGTAGACAATCTATTAATTAAACTGTTTCATGTATAGCATTACAAACTGAAGAGCTTAAGTGAAAAGTTTGGTGTTCAAAAATGTATTTGTGGTGACAAAATGAACAACGTTGGCGAAAGAGTAATTGAAAGAAAACTATCAATTTAGCCTTATTTATTCGATAATGGTTCGGTTATTAAACCTTCAGTTTCAGTACATTCATTAGAAGGTTTTAGTACATTCGTGGAAAATAAATCATAAATTTTTCATGTTTCGCCATCTTTAATTTATTCTAATTTTGTATTTTATTTTTTCTTAATTTTATATTAATTTAAGAGACGAACCTTTTCATAAACCAGTAACTTCTGTTCGAGTCAAAAAAATTTACCATTTTTAGCCTCAAAAATGCCAAGAGACATTTTAAAATATTTTCCCAAGACAGTAAATCTTGGGAAAATCTTTCTATATTTGAGCAACGTTAACTGTTTTCTTATTTCCTGACCCAACTATGGTGTCTTAGAATAAGTAGTTTTTAATTTTAACTATAAATTTAAGTTTAATAAGTTATCAGAATTATTGAATTAATATCGTATCTAATAAAATATTTATTTTTATAATGGAAAATACTGCTGCCCGCCCTGCACGATACGGCTGACTGCCCGCCTGTATGCCCGATGCAGTAACTGTGGGTAGGGAACATTTTTCAGTCCACTTTTTTCAGATACATTGCAATGTGGAAACTTGAAACTTGTCACAGTGATAGAGCGTATTGACCGGCTTATTTTGCTATAGTGATAATTTTAAAATATTAGGTGAAAATTTTAATTACGCAAGTATGATAAAGCAAAAATATTTTTTTTGTTTTCAATGCATTGATAGAAAGGGTGAGCTGTAAAGTTTCCAGACCCATGTTTTTCCAAATTATATTTGAAATGTTTCTAGAGATGCTGCTGAAAATGTTCAGTAAACATATTCCTCCTCCCCTTCTGGTACTTCTAAAGTTAAATTTGGGAAAAATAAGCTTAAATGAGAGATATTACAATTTTTGAGAAATGATTTATAATTGTGTGCCTTTGAAAGATTTACCAGGAAATATACATGGTCAAAGTAGCCTCGCTTTTTTAATAAATTAATCAATAGAAGTACTATGTAACTTACATAGTACTTCTATTGAACTATTTTAAGTATACTTGAGTAAGTGCGGGATGTTTGTGGCATAAATTCTATTCATACGTAACAGAACTGGCACACAAACAGTTTACCTCTACAGCTAATAATAAAGTCGATGTTAAGAAATTTACGTATTAAAGTATCGAAGATAATAATTTAAAGAAATTATGGGTAGCATATTTAGAAAAACTAGATATTTTTTAAATAAAGACTTCCTTCTTCTGGTCTATTATTTCGTATGCCTATTTGTACGAGTGTCACGAGAATACTATTAAACTTATTTCTATGGAAATTTCACTATCATATTCAATACTTCTGTGAACGATACTTTCATTTAGTCGGTTCATTACTTTTGAGGATAATGTTCCTTTCGATGATACATTGTGGTGGTGTTCCACAATAAATTCTTATTTTCGGCGCTGTGTAGAGCTTCATGTCACGAAGTAACAAGCTTTTCCAATATTAGATTTCAGTTTCAGTTCAGATTCCGTTCATTTAATAAATAGAAATGCCCACGCAAAAGGCCGAGTTGCGAACAGAAAGCGATAGTTTGAGCTAAAATGAGTATAGTTAAAAAATAAGTATTAGAAAAAGGATGCACCCTACGAAAATTCTCCAAGTGAAAATCTGGCGCTCGAGTCAGGTATTCGTAACTTATTTGAAATGAAATTTCTTTATGCATTATAAGTCATAACTAATATGACTTATACTTCCTAGCGTAATAAATATTTAATAATTAAGCAGGGCGGACATACATATTATTTTAAATATCACAAAAACTGTTACATCTACAATCTTTGTCACAGCTTTCCTGCAATCTTTGCATTGGATTCTATAAGACTTTGTTGGTTCATTTGTTTCATACAAAGAGAGAGTGAAATTTTTTATTTATTTTTTAGAATATTTATAAAAATGGAAAACCTAAAATATATATTATATTCTCTGTGCTCTATTTATTATTTTAAAATTAGTCCCGCCTAAGTAATTTGTCTCTCTCAAAATTTAAATACAAATATTTATAAGTTATAGTATTGGAATGTAATATGCTTTAAAAGTGTGTCAAGTTTTAAGATACCATAACAAGTGGTTCCCAAGAAAAAACGGCAGTAACAGACGGATACGTGATTGAACTTATAAGCTGACCATCTGTCCTTCTAAAATACAGCCCGGAGAATGCCAAAAAATGGGAGAGCCTGTATTATCTGACACGGACACTAAAGGTTGAAATTAGTTCTTCGATCAATCATAATTGGGGAATAAATTTACGCTTATTTTCGGAAAAAATTCGAAGAAACAGTTTTTTTTAATTATATGAAGACGAAAATCATTTCATTTTTGTCATAAAAAGTTAGATCTTTTCTATTCTGAGTGAAATGTATAACGCTGAAACAAAAAAATATCTAAAATTCTCCTTCCGTTTAATCGTACATTTTCAACGCTGAAAGGTGAAGCAAATTAAAATAATTTTTCCCACGTCGGATTATTTCCACTTTGGAGTATCGCGTGTACCACACGATGGTTTATTACCATAACGTGGATATCCTCGCCGCCATTTTGAATGTCGTAAAAATGCGATTAAAACGAATTAATGTTATTTCGCACCGATCCTTCATCCCTCATGTCCGTTTCCTTCATACCTCCACACAGGGTTCCCACACTTTCATTATTTTATTTTTTATTTCAACATTTTGCCTTTATCATTAAAGTGGCGACTTAGTTTTTTATTAGTGAGAGGAGTAAACCAGGTAAAACATTTATCATTTCACGTTATAGAGGGGAGCAGCAAAAATGCTTATATTTTCTTTCCTTTTCAAGTTATAGGAATATTAATTTTGTTGATTTATTAGTCTATAATCAAAAAATCTGAATTATTAATGTAGGTGGACTGTAAAAGATAATATTAGAAAAAAATTTGACAAAGAAAAAACTTTGTTTAAATGATTTTTTTTACTTTTTGTTCCTTAAATATGTATACAAAAATACTAAGTATAATAATAAGAGAATTTAATAAGAGGAAAAAAAGAAATAATTCTATAAGCTCAAGGTTGGGGCTTAAAAAAAGTAAATATGTGGAAAACGGCACGGTTTAAGTTAACACACGTTTATTTCTTTCAAACGACTTTCAAAGCGTATATGGACGATGAATTGCTAATTATATGATCCAATGAATTCCATGAATCAATGAAAAGCATGACCAAGAATGTCATATCTGTTCTTTGCTCAACACTACGGTTTTTTATCCGCCTCCTTTATTTAATTAGCCATCATAAGGAATAAAAACAATAAATCATAAAACCATATATTTAAGTGTTACTAAAAATATTAACTAAATACTAGACTGGACTAAACATTACTTTGTATTATGAGAAGTAATCCTACAGAATTATCAATAAAAATAACCAAAACAATGTCCAATATAAACAAAGTTTCAGTAAAACTAACAGAAAGACGGACAAATTATTATGCATGAATCACAATGTGTATGATCTAATGCTTTTAACGTAATCAATTCATGAATATATTAGCGTTCCAATTTTCAAATCCACCACACAGAGACCCTATTTTGGACCGCCATTATTACAACGGTTCTGAAAGAGCGGAGGCGAACGTGATAATTGTCGCGGAACGAATGTTTTCATTTTGTATTCCCCTCGAATCGTAAACGCGTAATCCTTGTATATTATGTTTTTCATATCAGTGTTAAATACGAACGCCATTTTTATTTCCTTTATTTCGTGTGCCCAAAAATATAAAGGTTCAAAAGGATTACAATTCCAGTCTATGCCATCAGACTTTCGATGTAGTGTATGCAGCTATTAGGTTGTACCGTACAGAACGATCTGGACAAATTTCTCCAGAGTTCTTCATTGGTTTAATATGTTGTTTTACTTTTAAGTTTTCTAAAATTATTTAACAATATTTCATTCGTTCCTAGGTATATTGTTTCTATAACATTTCTAAACATTTTGAATATTTCCAACGATTCAAAATGAACGGATCTGTCAACTCAATCCGTAATGATTTTTCATTATGTTTATTCAGATAGATTTTTTGAACTTCCTTTTTTTAGATTTTCAAATGAGAGAAATCACACTTTATTCATAACTTGTTTTGATCTGTATTTTTGGTTAAGTGTTTATTAAATATTACCTTGCACCATGGTATAATGGAAAAAATGACTTCCATTTGCTCGAAGAACTGACCTTATTTTCCATACGCTTAGGTCTAGCATTGCAGCTACATTTATTATGGTTCTGATCGGATACTTATTTCTCTGGCCGAAATTCTTCAAGTATGCCTTTATCGACAGCAATAACATACTGCCTTGTGTCTATTATGAATTCACAAAAATTAAGTTGTCTCTCTTTCATAAACATTGATAGATATTTGAAAATGTGTTGAGATGTACTAATCTTTTACCAGCGTATTCTTCGTTACAATATTAGTATATTCTTTGCTGGTACGCTCTGTCATTGTTACAATAACAAGTAAAAAGAGGAGATTAATTCATTCTGTAAAAAAGACAGAAAACTGATTTTAGCTGCACAAGAGGGGGAAAGTCTTCACCTTGATTATTATACGTACTTATCTTTATTCACTACATGGTTATCTCGCATTCCAATTTAGTTCGGTTCTTAATGGGAGCATTATTAATTGTTATGATGTAATATAAGTTTGTTATAAATGTTGTATGCATTAAAAATGGCACGAAATACAACAGTTTTTAAGAGTTTTGATATACATTTAATTTCACTTTATATGCAATGAACATTTTAAGTCTAAGAATGTTTCTAACCATTCCCGAGGTTTTGTTAGGAAACATTATTTTGTTGGCTATTATACACATTAAACATTAATTTTGTGGAGATGTAAATTTTTATTCAAATAAAATTTTCTTTTCTCAAATAAATTTTTCATACAAAATAATCACAGTTGGATCCTATTTGTTTAAATCACATGTATTCTTTCATTAAGAAACATGCCATAGAAAAAACATTTTTTTCTAAAATCAAACCATAACAAAATAGGTAGTGACGTGGCATTTTTCAACCGTTATATAAGTTGAGAAAAATCATATAGAAGTATATGTCTTATACTAAATATAGATACTCGTATCTATGTATACATTGAACATATTTAATACAGGAAAAATAAGTAAATGTATGTGCATACATATGTGTATATATAAGCATTTGACGGGAACGGGATGTGAGAGGAAAATAAAGTTATTTACTTCAATATGTAGTTACATAAAATATTTTTAAATTTAAAGTACCTAGTTGTGCTGTATTTTAAAGCGTAAATTGAGGGCGGATATTGCGCAGGCTTCTAAAACCCTACTTTGTCCTAATTTCAGGTTAAGTAGTTTCGGAAATGGGGAGGGAGGATATTATTCAGTATATCTCCGAAGATATACTAACTAAAAGTTTAAAACATATTTCCGGGTTCCTTACAAACAATACCTCACGCTAAATACATAATAACAAAAAAAATTCATGTACTTAATTTGGCCTCCATAAAACTTCTATATCAGTATTTTTTAATATTAACCGTCGAGATACGCACGGGTTAATATCATTATGCTAAATTTAAAGTTTTTATATCAAGCGATTTCTGCGAAACGCGACTGCAACAGGCACTTGAGTGATCTTATAAGAGTTTCGTTTTTCCTTTTGAGATACGAAACTCAAAAGATAAAAAAATTACAATAGGAATATAAGCATATAACGATCGTAGTTCTTTTTCAATACACCAAGTCTGAGGAAAATAAAAAGAAAAGAAAATCCAATGCGGATCGAACCAGTCTACAAGTTCGCACTCCGTACTGTCTCTTTCGCAGGGAGACCAGCAAGTTGTCGTGGCTAAGTGAAATGACGCACTGCATTTGTTTCATTAAAAATAATCGATTCATCTTAACGATTTAATGACTCTAACGAATCAGCGGAATTGTATCGATAGCGACACACTGCAATGATTCTGAATGTAGTAGCTCATGCATCCTGAAATAAAATCAAACAGAATTCGGACTTCCGAAAAAATCCAGCAGTCTAATATGTGACTAAACATAATTTAATTTAACACTAGGTTCTAATAAAACCGATTCAAGTCAGTTTACAATAATTTTGTATGTATATAACTCACTTACTTCACATAATTCATGATGAAAATGAAAGGAATGCACGAAAAATGAGAAATTAATGCAAATAATTTCATTACGAGCGAGTCAATGAGCCACTGAGTCAACGCACTGCGAGTCGCAAGCCACATAAACTTATTTGCTACGCAGAAACTTTCTTAAATTGAAAGCTTAAATACGTGAGTAAGGTTTCACGTGTGTCATGTAGTTTAGTAAATCGGCGTACTGAATCGATTATTTTGAATCACTCACTTATTTATTACACACAACTGCTAGGAAGTTATACCGGAATTCTAAGCTATCTCGTCACTGCCGGAGTATTGGAGCTGGTAGCGATAGAAAAAAATTATATTATATCCAGAAAATCGCAGCTAGCTATTAGACGTACCCCAGGAACACTTCTTGCATCAAACCATAATTATAGGTACTTTTGTCTTATTCAAAAAGATACCAATTATGCCATTAGACTAAATAACTAAATGCAGCATATAATTATAATTTAATATTAGAATAGGCCATGTGTATTTGAGTTTTTATCGGCCTAGTGAATTCGAACAATAAACATAAAAAGGCAGGATTTGTTTAAAAGTTACGTTGCAAATAACAATTAATGTATAGGACCTTCAAAAACTAATCCATATTTTGTTTCATCTCAACGCATTAAATAGGATCGGAAGAAATAGGGATTTTGTGTCGCATTTAATTATGCTTGGCTCATTTTCTTCTAGTTTCGGCTCGTTTTTCCTCCTAGTTATAAGTGGAAGGAAAAAAACGATGTAGGTGTAAAAGGCTTAAACCAATATCTTTTCCCGGGTCGTGTCCAAAATATTACTTGTAGAAATTTCACTAAATGAGGTACGTATTCTTACGATATGACAGTCACAGGTCTGTATTGAAATAAATATGTAAATATGTAAAAAATAAATAGTATGGATACAGATTTAATTTTAAATTTATATTTATCTAAATTAGTGTGCAAAAACACAAAATCCTAAAGTTTTGCGGTGTTGAAGAAAACGAGATTAAGCTTAGGAAACTAAAACTCCAGATTGCCCTTCTAATTGCCCTAGGGTTTGGCTTGCGCATCGTGAAAAATTTATTCGGAAAACTTTAGCGTTCATAAGGTACTCAATTTTCCCTTTTCTTGATGACATAAATTTGTTAACTATACGTAACATATTTAATAAAAGATTATCGTAACATTTAGCAAAGAAAATTTTGAATTCAGCTTAATTTAAAATAAGCAGTATTTACACAAAGTATTACTTTTATGTTGTTTTAAAATATCTTGCCGCTCTTAAATATTTTTCGCTGAAGATACAGGGTGCTCTTCAACCACAGGTTTTTTTTAATTATTTGCATAGGTGACTTCTCATGGAAAGAAATTACTGAATGAAAATATAAATTTGCACTATGTCAGCGTATAAACTTAATGTTGTCTGATCTGTCAGATATATTTATTACAAATCATAAAAGATTTAGTGTAGATAGATTCAAATTAGTCATAGGAAATATATTCCGGGAGCCAAATATAATTATTTCTATGATTTTAGGTAAATAACCTGTTTATGTCACTAGTTGTGTATTTAATAAGTAATTTAAAAAAATTAAAATTGCGAATATATATTTTCTCAGAAACTAATAGAAATTCACGAATCAAATATCTAACTACATATAATTTTGTCGAATATTTATGTATGTTTTTTTAGTAGTACAAGATCATTTAGGTAATTTTTTTGAAAAAATCTTTTTCAGCATCTCATGCCCTTTCATAACTGGAAAAAAATTAAAAAGAACGAAAAGAAGTAAATGATGATATGAATTTTAACGATGCTTAAACTACTTACTTGTACTGATATTTTTAAACACAATATCATATTTCACATATTCGTTACAAAGCGGGAAGTTGCCACGTTGAATTTTTGAACTAACTTTGGAATTGCACTTCCATCCTTTTAGTGAGCTTATTAGTAGTAATTAATATATTTGTTATGAACGTGCAAGTATTCTCAGAATAAGACTGTTATAACTTAAATTCAAATCTTTTTTTATCAGTAACTGAGTTAAACATTTACATATATATGAGTTTATAGAATGTTCGTAGTACGAGTTCAACTCAGACTTCTGGAATCGATGGCTTTCTTCATATTTTCTTCAAAAATATTTAAACTTAAATGTAAAAATCAGTTATCTAAACAAAAATTGTGTTATAGATATGTTTTTGGTGAATCACCTCGGTTGTGTACGCGAAATTAAAGAGCTTAGGGAAAGTTGGATAAACAAAGGTTTTAAAATTTGGTGCATTTAAAAAAAAAACCCAAAAATATTATACGCCGCTATAAATTAGCATAAAACGATGTTCTTTTAAAATAATAACAAAGAATATATCTTGCGTCGAAAATATGAACAAAATAAAAAATCTAAAAGGCCTAAAATTGTATGAAAATAACTGCAAAAATTTGTGTACGTCAAATACATATATAAAATAAAAATATAAGGAATTACTACCTCAAATAATAAATGAGTTGTTTTTTTATTTTTATAAAATAAGTTTTATTCAAGTATCAACAATTCAATAATATTACTAGTACGTTTTGTAAATAAAAGTGATCTTTACATACCCTTGTTACATATTTTGTCAGTTTTAGAAAAACAAATGTTTATAACAAAAATAAAACAACAACTACAAAATAGAATTTTAAATTGTGACTTTTTGGCGGACAATAAATATTCATAACATAATAATTCGTTCCATAATCAATAATTCAAAATCAAAGAAAAAAACACAACCACACATGACATACAAACATATTGCGGCAAAAATAACAGTACCCTACAGACGACTGCATAACTACTCAATTTGTTATGCTATGGTATATAACTGTACATACACGTATATATATATATATATATATATATATATATATATATATATATATATATATATTTATGTGTATGTATATATATGTATATATATATACATATATATACATAATTTTTGTTACAATATCAAGAACAGTGGGTGGATTAATTAGGTGTTTCCGTTATTATATAATATTATTCCAAATAAGTTGCATTGCAATTAATTACATAATATACAATAAAAAATAAATAATGTGTATTGAATATATTTGGCGTTAATTTTGTAGAAATTAATTATTCACAATTAAATGAAACTACGTGATGTAGTATTATTTCTACTTTCTTTACCACGACCTAGGTTTCGTTGTATTACAACATCTTCAGGTGGGATATTAGCAAAGATTAACTCTTAGGAACAACCAACAGCATTTATATTTTTCAAACACAATAGCGGAAGCCTCGTTTGTGTGGATTTTTCCATTGCTTATGTTAGTGAGTTTATTGCAAGGGCGCAGTGTAGATTTTATTATATTACCGAGAGTTATACAATATACCAGTATTTTAGTGAGGATAATAAATTCAATTATTGTTATTATGTGAAGTTATACGATGTAAACTTTACGGTGTATGTAATAAAATTAAATGGAAGTTGTTATCGGTAATATATTTGTACAAAAGCAAGGGTATTTGAAAGTAAGGACAAGGTAATACACTAATTCTACATATCTCCGGTTTTGTGTATTCATATATTTATTTATTTATTTCTTTTAATTTTTTTGTTTTTATTATATATAATTATATTTATATGTGTATTAGTGCTGAAACAATTTCCAGGGTACTGTAGTATCAATGTTGTATATTTATAGTATATCTAGAAGATATTAAGAATGGGTGATGATATTATATTTAGTTGTTCATTTAATATGGTATCTTTTTTATGTCTGTTTATTTCTAATGTTTCTAGGATATTAAGTTTATTACCTTTTGTATTTATTTGTAATATATAAGGGGCATTATCAGTATGGGGGTGATGGTTATTTTCAATGAGAAAAGTGAGATGTGTCTGGTTTCTTATTTCGCCAGCTGGCAATGTGTTCTTTATATACACTATTACAGTCGTTACATTTAAGTTTATAGATAACAGGTCGTGGTAAAGAAATTAAAGAAAGTAGAAATAATACTACATCACGTAGTTTTATTTAATTGTAAATAATGAGTTAATAAATGAATTAGACTACTACACACTGAACATCACTGTTTTCTGTATAGAAGTTACTTGTTTGATGACGCAAGATAACCGAGATAGTTTTATTAGAATATTTATTCAAATCTATTCTTTTTTATTTAATCACAATATCTTTAATGCAATTAAATATTTAAGGGTAAACGAAAGGTACTTCGAGGAGTAAATAGATCTTGAAAGACCTATAACGTGGTCTCCGTGGTCTCAAGGCTTATATTCAATTGAATTTTCAATGTGGGGTTACTGCAAGGAGTTGATGTACTCAAACAATTAGCACTTTGGAAAAATTAATAAGAAATCTGAGGGAACAAACAGAAACAATAAAAAAAATAAGACGGTATTAAAATATATAAGAGCATTTTATTCCGTGATGACGTATTTGTATTGAAACATTTTGGAAAATTTATGTATTTTTATAAAATCAAAATACGTTTCTCACAAATTTGATTAAGTTTTAATAATTTCATTAATTACACATAATAATTACATACATACTTTTTGTTATTACACTTTGGTTTCATTTTATCGTCATCCCGTAAAGGTAGCAATGTCGAATTTCTCACCTAAAAATTTAATATATAATGTTTTAGAGAATCAAGAATTTTGACGGTATATCTAGATTATTTTTCGAACTCTTGGTTGAAAAATTAAAGGGACATATTGCACTTTATAATTTTTTTGAAACACAGCTTAAAAACAACGTTTTTTTAAATGTAGTTTAAAGATGAAAATTGTTACAGTAGAAGCTTAACATCATTTTAATAAATCTACATGTCGATAAACATCTATCTCACGTAGGCATGGACTAACAGGGATGGATAGAAAGTCGATGGAGATGACGAGAATATAAAGTTTCCTTTGGCTACTGAACCATAAAAGTTTTAAAGTATAAATAATTCTTTCATTTCAACTTATCAAATGTAATATTCATGTAACTTAATTTTGATAGCTGAACTGATGTAATAAAAGAAAAAAACATAATTATAAAAAAGTTGATTAATTTTTTTCTTAATTAAATTTTTCGTCGAATACTAAAATGTTTGATAAATAGCTACATTTTACGTAGGAATAAGACTGAAATTAATTTTTTTTAACCTTTTTTGTAAGTTTTTTTCTGCTTACATTTTACTTATATTTCTCTTTTTTCAATTTGGATGTTTGAAAAGTTTTCTTCAAAACTATTTTAATTTTACTTTTTTAGCTTTGCTTAAATCGAATCGTTTATTTTGGAATTCGACGTTTCTGTATAATTCACGCATAATTAATAATTAGTTAAACATATATATTTATCTACTATTAATAAAAGGAAACAAAAAAGAAACCGACGTCATATACAGCATTACTGAGACATGGACGTTAAATTTTATGAGTAGCAATAATAAATACCAGCCACAACGTAAGCTGTACATTTTTTCTTTCTTTCTATGCTCGTTCTAATTCATAAATCATGGCTTAGAATCATTTGAAGTATTTCATTTTAATTAAAACATCTTTTTTACTTACAGATAAAGTGTGGAGAAATAATTTCGCTGAAAGTAAATATGTTGACCGGTAATTGCGTCGCGGGACACGTAACGTTATACTAAAAATATGTTTAAATATTTGAATTCTTGACTTAAATCCTATTACTCTTCGGAGAACACAGGGTTTCGACGAAACGGATCTTATTCTCTAGCTAGGATTTAAATTTTTCCAAATGACTTTCCCAATTATTTTGGCTTCTTTCTCTATTATTCTCTTCCACGATGCGCTTTACCTATCCATTTTCGCCTTTCCCAGAGGGTTCTAAATTGTTGCTCAATCACATCTTAGCTCTTCTGAAGAGTGTGTCTTTCTCTTTGTCCTGACCTGGACGATTACGTCTTCTTCCATCATTTCATTCCAAAGTTTTATGTTTGAGATCATGTTTGGCCGGAAAATACAAAGGATTTTTTCAAATATCGATTGATGACAACCTGTAAGCTATTGCTGTAAATGCTTTTGAGGACATATTCTAAATGACCTCTGAAATCATCAAGAGCCTACCTGCAACTTAGCAGTATGAATATAAAAATAAAACTGCAATAATGATCAATCACTTGACGACATCACCCATATCACCACAAATGATACTTATTTCATTAATGTCTTTAATTTCATTTGGTAATTTCTATTATGTGGTCCACATGACTTTTTTTTTTTTTTAAATTCTATCATCGATATTTCATGTTCTACAAAGTAGACGCTACAAATTATGTGACTAATAAATATTGATAATTACATCAACAATCTAAATAAACTCGTGTATTATTTAGATTCCATGATATAAAAGGGACAGCTCCGTTCAATAGTCATTAAAGCCTAAATTTATAACGCTTTATTTAACGTATCTATATAGTTTTTGGAAGAACGAACACAAATTTAGGTCTCTTGTTAAAGAGAAACTTGCTTTTAATATCTCATCCAGCTACGAAACAAAGATTAAAATCTTACTGCAGAGCTACGATGATGAGTCAAAGGAGTCTAACTGTGCCGCTTACGGTGTGTGTACACAAAGTGTTGGACAAGAGACATTGGTAAATTGTAGGCTGTGTAAAGGAAGTCGTTTTATAAGAAATGCAATGTTTTTTTTCCTTTTGACGTAAGATTTACATAACTTTTTATTTCAGAAATTACGGTTTCAAATTGTGGATTTTAGAATTTTCTGATCCATGCATTCCAATATTATAAGCTTTGAACTTTTCCATATGTGGTTTTGAAATTTTCCCTTTTTTATTTGATCCTTGGGATAATAATCATTTTCTGTACAAGCACGGACTTAATTTTCTTACTGATATAATATGTTGACTCAAACGCATATGTGGAACCCTATATATATATATATATATATATATATATATATATATATATATATATATATATATATATATATATATATATATATATAAATATATATATATATATAAATATATATGTGGAACGCATATGTGGAACCCTATATACTTTAACCGCGTATGTCTCTACAGATAAGTATTTAAATCTCGGCAATTTCTCTTTCGTCGAATTATATATTTTAAATGTTTAGTTAGTATTAGAGTAACTAAAACATTTGAAATATTGAAAATGTCAGAGGAAGGATGATTAAACAAGAAAAAAAATTAATCAATATTTTATTTTAATTAAAATGAAAATAAAAATATGTGCAAATACCCATGAGTATTTTACAAAAAATCATACGTAAGTTTATTGACGGCAAAGTATTGATATTGATATTTGGGGAGTTAAATTGGAATCATGTCCACTTTTTTTTAAAATAGAACTTGATGTTAGGTATAAGCAAACTTTCAGTTGTAAATACGCGATTAAAATTTCTTTTTAATATTATAATGATTTACTTACTAAGAAATAAAACACAATAAGAAAAACGTTGCATTGCGTTCAGTGATGCTAAATATCCTTATTATTTTATAATATTTGACGAGAGAAAAATTTAAATAAAAGTGTTTTCAAGTTATGTTACGTTCATGTATTAGAGAATGAGACAATTATTTTTAAGAAACTCAATTTTCCTTAAGTACATTTTTGGACCACTAATGAAAATTATTATAATGAAGAAGCTCTGAACAAGGCAAACCTTCAGACCTGATTGACCGAATCTGCTTAGAATACATGGACCAGACAGCTATGATTCAATTTCTCCAGTAGAAAAACCTTATGTTTTTACCCGTCCATTCAACTGCCTAGCATACGCAATTTACTAGTTTCGAGCATTCGCATTTAGGTACTGGATGTGGCTAGTAGATTTAATAGTTTTTCCTGACAGTTAAAATTGAAACCTTTTCTGGTTGATTCTTAAAGGATTTTATCGATTATTTCCATGAGTATATATTTACAGTTATTTTTTTAATCTAATAATTTTCACTGGACATTGCAACCGGTCGGAGTAATTGGAAAAAATGGTTCCTCTGATGAACTTCACCAGGAAGGAGATCAAACTTACATACCGTGGTTTCAAACAGATATTATCATTTCAGTATTCCATTTGTTGCTTGCTATTATTTTTACGTACCTAATATTTGAAGGGGTTTGCATTTTATCCCAATGGGTATTCTGATAAATGTTAGTATTGCTATGACAGAAGAATATTAATTTTTACTCTATATCATTAAATAATTTGTATTTTAATCTTAAATATTTACGTAATGTTCTCTTATCAATGTGATTACTCAATATGTTTAACCTTTGTTATGGACTATAAATTTTAGCCGTTAGGTAGGTATTATAAACTTAAATTTTTATTAAAACCTGAATGTCACTAATATATCTATCTGATAAAGATTTAACTTTAAGTAGCTAAATAAGAAAATTTGGGTGTCAATATGGATAGGAAAAAGGGGTAGGATATGAGATAAAGGAGCAGAATAGCGACAGGGAATCGAGATACTTTTTCGGATGACTTTTGAAGATAGAAATTTTTTATGTATTTCGAGTGCTATGATCACGTTAATTTCAAAATTTTGCAACGAAGGATAGCCTGCAGAAGGTTATGTTAACCTTCTGCTAAGGAAAGTGAGGGCAGAATCAGAACGTAATCCAAGGTCACTGTCCCTAGGGTTTTAAATCGAGAATCAAGATAAGACGACCGAAAGGTTCTTCGCTATATTGGAATGAAGGTCAATAATACGTAAATTGTGCTGGTCGCGTATTTCTGTCCAGTTAAAATATAATATAAACTCAGTAATACGTCATATTTTCTCAAGTTTTATATATTGTAAATAAGTAAATTTTGAAGACCTTATAATTCATTGAATCGATGTCGTAATTGCTACCCAAATCATCTGAATAAATAAACAAGGGTAGTAAAAACGTTTGACAAAGTTTTTCATTTATCGCACAAGACAATTTTTAACGGTGTTATTTTGGCTTTAAAATGTTCCTTAAATACCCTTTTGTTTGTAAATTAACCATTGCCAAAAGTTTTATCAAATAACTAAATGAAAACAAATACGTGAAAGCGAGTTGTCATTACCTATATTACTCTCCCAAAAACCTAAAAAAATATGTCGTTAGATACAATATGTCCTTACAAGTATTCCTTACAAGCAAGCTTGATGTAATAGATAGTGCTATCGTATGGGATCTGGCCATTACAACCAGTATATCGTTATAACCAACGTCGTTTTAATTAGTTTCTACTGTATATTTACGCAAAAATAATATTTATATATTTGTAAACCAAACATAATTTCACTCTAGGTTTCGTGAATATTATGAGAACTATGCTTTATGATCGGAAACCTCATGAATATTTGCGTGTTTGCACTAATATTGTCCACTGCCGCCTTTTTTTGTTATTCTCATAGTGTTGCATGTGCTTATAATGTTTTGTATTTTTACTTGCTATAATATATTTTCCTTACTTTGCACATTAGTCTTTATCCTGTTATTTACGTCATGGTAAATGAATAAATTATTTAAACTAATAAGTTTTTGCTCTATAGAAATGTGGAGGAAAATATGGAATACAAGTATTCATCGAATGTTATTATTTATATTGTTCCGTTGAACAATAAACTCAGTATTATTAACTTGGATAGGACTGGAAGCCATTACATCTCTCTTCTTCATTCCTCTACATCAGGTTGTATATCATCAAACTCCACAGCAAATTTGGACCAATTAATCACTTCAAAATAATACGTGTAAACGCTGCGTCCCAACTAAAAATTATTAATTGAAAAAATTATGAAAAATTATAAATTAAAACAGGAAACTTAAATATTTCAAATTCCTTATCAAAGTTTACAACCATTGTCAAAATAATAATCCTTAGAAACTCGGCTACGAAACAATCAAAATTAATAATTATACGAATTATGGCCATAAAAACAATTTATTTTATCCCCTCCGTTTTATACAGTATGGAAACGTGAATAACATCTACAATTCAAAAGCCACCCTTTATATATATATATATATATATATATATATATATATATATATATATATATATATATATGCATATAATATCTACTGCTCTGGCAGACGCGTAACGGCCTATGTACACCTATACACATATATACACCAACACATAGTACCCGATTGTATGATGTACGCGTTGAATGCTTTTTGGATGCTGATTACAATTTTGACGTATGTATACCATGCATTGTTTAAGTTATATTTTAGTTTGATTATTATTTGAAATCACTGTGCAGTACAGCGGTGAGTACTAAATATATTAACATTTTTACATACAAAAATGAATAACAAAAATAAAGCCTTTATTTTTAAATATGTTTCAATATTTTACTTCTGCAATACATCATGCAATGAATATTTCATCGTGGCTTCTACGTTATTTTACCACCGTGGTAAAGCAGATTTATAATTTTTGATATTATTTTTGTCGCGGACTTTAAAATTAACAATTCTATAAAATTTTATTATAATTCTAGATCTACGTGTTGAATTTTGAAAATACGGTTACTAATGCCGAAATATGATTCCCTATATTATTGAAATGTTTAGTAGAAAAAATTGCAAAAAGGGCTCCAATTTATACTTCAGAAAATATTTTCTTTTGTCGCAAAATTTAATTTCACGAACTTATTGTTTATTGGTTTAAGTTGTCAAAAATAAAATTCGTACTTTGTTATTTTTTGTAAAATTATTATATAAAACCTCTGTTATTTCATAATTTTAAGTATTCACTTCCCCGGCAGATCCCTACTACCCATATTTTTATTTATAAAACGAAGATCAAATCTAAAAAGAGCGGGTATCATAAATAAAAGTTTATAAAATTATATTCAAATATTAGATATAATCATAAAATACATCGAGAATAGTATCCAAACCTAACCTTTACTACTGGATAACAGATGGTAAATAATACATACATATCTATCAGATATAATACCAATAATGACTCTTATTTATTTCTACTTATAACAAATTACTCCTAAGTCAGCGAATGATTTAAGAAACAATTCTAAGAGAAAGTCGAATAAATGAATCCCACGACTTCAGCTTTATCTCTAAAAAAATTTAAAAAATGTATCATTTGCTTTCCAATGGATTGCAATGAAATTACTAAAAATAATAAATGTAAATGAAACGATCAAGATTTACTGTAGCCTAATGTCATAATTTTTCTCTGTCTCTAAACTTGTAATTTTTACAAGTAACTAACAACAACAAGAAGTTTTTTTATTAGTAATTAATTAGTATTTTTGTATAAAGGTTTAATGCATATTTTATATTGACATTTTGGTTCTAAGTAAAGTTTGAAATTTATTTTTATATAGGATTAGTTTTGTTTTGGTATCACAGTTTCTATTCTAATAAACGAATAGAAAAAGTAATTCTGATGGGCGATAGGCGAAGAAATTTGCTAAATATTGGAAATTAAGAAGATTTATCACATTAACATTGCATAAAAAGGGTATATTTCACTACGTCGTGATAAAAATACAGTCACACCTTTCCGAAATATTTTACCTCCAATAGTGTCTTGAAAATATTTATTTAGAAATTTTAAAGGAAACAAAATAAGTACTCAATCATTTTTTATTTCTTATATGCGATGGCGTTAAGTTTGAGAAAACTAGTTATAGGAGCACAAAAACATTTATTTCATAATTTTAATTTATGCGATATGCTAAAAAATGTGTCAGAAAGTAGAATTCTCTCACCGTAATTTTGAATCCATTAACCAACATTATGAACTAACACAAAATTCTTTAAATTTCTTAAAAATTTATGGAAAAATATAGTGAAAGTTTTTGATACGTTAACAATATTTTCAGCTTATGAAAGACATAAGTGGAAAATAAGGTAAAATTAATATCACAGAATAATTTAACGGAAATCTGTCTGAAACTTTTACACTTATGTGCAAAACTCTCACAGCATGATTTCTACTCGTATAAGGATAATATGTTACATGTGTTACTCGTATAACATAACATAACATGTTACATGTGTGTGCTAGAGTAAAGATTATTTCATTAGGACATAATATGTGGTTACGTTGAGTAAATTTGAGTGATGCGATAAAAGTATGGATGGAATTGCAAGAAATTTAAGAAAAGCTAAAAAGTAACCGATTATGATCTGAAAATAATATTTATTCTATTATATTGAAGAACAAAGGAAATCTTGGAGTGCGGAATAACATCATTTAGATATAATCAATAAATATAATTTTTCATCATTATTAGATATTTTAAATAAAATGTGAAAATACTTTCTTTTTTTTTGAGTCAATAAATAGTTTTGCAGTAGGTTTTTTGTTAATTTTTGAAAATAATCAGATTTTAATATCACTTTAGAGCGATTCCACAACTAAGTGGTAGCATCTTTTGTCGCTTCATCACAATATTGAATATGGTCAAAATGCCAAGAAACTTTTTCGCGTTGATCCTTTACCCAGAATTCGATCCTTACTTTTTTCATAATATTTTTATACACTTTAATTTTTAGGGACAAAGCAAAGTGACCATGCGTTTATAATTTGGTAGGGCAGTATATGAAATATTCATTTTCATTAAACATAATTCTATTGATTTTCTGAACTTTGTTTTGGCTCGTTTCAACAAAATTTGGGATTAAATATTTCAACAATTTTCCTCCAATATTTACAGATATTTTATATATGATGAAATAGTCATCAGTGAAAACAATATTGTATTTCCTAACAATATTCTATTTCCCTAAAAAAACGGTCAAGTGCCAGTCTGGCTCACGCATCGGAGGTCAGGTACTTAGTTTAAAGTGAAATAATTTTTCATAAGTCATCACTAATACGGAATTTAATGCAAAAAATATCTAATTTAACCAAGTAAGGTGAGACGCCCATTATCGTAGATACCTCAAGAACTATGATGTCTAGGATCATTGTTATAATTTTTCTACAACCTTTGCGTGTGCTTCTGAATATCCTACGTATAATTTTCCTTTCTTAATTTTTACTTCAGTATTTTCAGAAATAAACTGATATATATATATATATATATATATATATATATATATATATATATATATATATTAACATTGTTTACCGTTTATCATCTCTATCTACTTCACCAATTACCACCATCTGCATTCAAAAGTAATTATAACTGTTCCGTACAACAATTCCCCCAGTCCAAAATGACATCGTTCCAAAATATAGTTCGCTAGATTTATATAATATCACGAGGGTCTGAAAATCTGCAGAACGAAATGGTTATAATTTATGTAGAAAAAAAGATATTTTTTTTCTTTCTGAATGTAATTCATCCCAAGCTCGATGCATTTATTAAATCGTGCCCTTAAAATAAGTCAAAATCTATACTAATTCTTCGTTATTCTTCAATTTCTTTCACCTTAGCCCCTTTTTCAAATTTGGCTGTACAGTCAACGACATGGTAGACTGAAGATACTCAATTAGGCTAGTCCATAATGAAATAGAGATATTTAATCAGACAGTACTTGATTAGCACACAATGATCGTCTGCAAAGTGACACATTTTTATTTTTCTCAAGTTACTGATGCCGTATTGAAGTTAACGATTTTTTTTAAGAGATGCTAAATAATACAACAATGAAAATGGCTATATATTTTTTTTAGCGGTAGTTAGTTTAATACAAATAATTTTGATAATGTGTACTAATCCGTACATATAATAAAATTGCAACAGAGTGAATTCTGTACATTGAAATTATTTTAATAAAAGTAATTGATTTAGCGTAAAGAACGGTAATAAAAGCCAGAACATTTTTCTTTTAAACTTTAGTCTGTACGTTCATTTGAACGGATATCACGGACGGATTTTGATGAAACTTGGTGTGGTAATAATATATACCCAGGAGCAACATACAAGATAGAAAAAAAACCGAAAATTTTGTTTTCCTGATTACTGGTGTACAATAGAAGTGAAAAAGTCTATTTTTTAGTTTGTTAGTATTAATTTATTAAACCGGTCACCAGATTTTAAAAAAATCATTCTGTATCAGAAAACTTATACCTTAAGGTATACAACGGGGTATATTGTCTCGTCTTATTTCATACTTAGCGAAGTCTTCCTAAGCAGTGATAAAAATTCAATTTAGGTAATGCGGGCGAAACCGATACAAAAGTTTGAATTGTTATATATATTAAACTCTTTGTCAATGCTAATGTTATTTTATGAAATAAAATGAATTTCTCAAATATTATGAGGTTTGAATCATTGCTATAGTATTCTGATAATTTCACGTAAATTTCTGGAAATCATGTTATTTTCGTAGTTAAGGGTAATTGATCTACCGTATACAAAGCATTATTAATTTGTATACATTCTGTATACAAATTAATAATGCTTTATAACTATGTAAAATTTTATATTTCTACTTTGAAGAGTTTCTGAGAAAAATCTCTGTAACATAAAATCAGATGAACTGATACGTGAGTGAGGTTATAAGGATTCCGTTTTTTTTTCTTTAAAGGCATCGAACACTTATAATGCACGAAAAGTAAGTCTCCTTCAGTTTTTAATGATTCTTGAATAGAAATGGAAAAAATAAAAAAGTGAATTCAACATCGACCTCGGAAACTGACAAAGTAATATAAAACACGTCAAAGTAAATGAATATTTTCTCTTTGATATAGAATTTGTTACAGCGCCGTGCAAATCCATTCGTAACATGAAAAGTCTAGAGAAAAAACCAAATTTAACATTCGAACGTTTTTGATACCATGCATAAATTTGATATTATAAATAACATATTTCAAAAATATATGTCTTTATTATCGCGTGATGCTTTTTCTCACAACTTATTTATTTAATATAATAAAACTGTGTAATTTGCGTATCTGCACATTAAAAAATATTGCAAAAAGTATTTTTGGGGGATGACAGATAAATACTAGTATGCATTAAGGTCACTTTTGGATTGCTTATCTGTTTGTGTGTTTGTCTGTGCATCCATCCCACAAAAAATATTAACTCAATTTGAAAGAGTTTTTACAAACATATGAAAATTAAATTTAAGAATATTTAGCTTCATTACATCGCAATTTATCTAATAAATCAGAAGATATGTGAATTTTATATAATAAAAAGTTCACATAGATGTAGTCGTGGCATTTTTAATTTTGTTTTTTATAGAAAAATTTAATTTTACTTTTTATGCTTCTTACTTTATACTTTCTCGATTGAAACATTTATATTTGTCGTGTGCTTAGCTAAACCTTTAATTTTGCTTCTTATTATTAGTTTTAATAACTACGCTTCTATAAAAATATTCGCCAAAGGGCAAATGGATCTTAGTAGAGTAAAATCTTTAGACGGCGTAGTAATAACTGATCTAAATCGAAGAAAACTCTTCAAGAATCCGATTAATTTGGAAGAATTAGAGTGCTTGAAGATGTTGTAACACAACAAAACCTAGGTACTTAAAGAAAGTATAAATCATACTACATCATGTAGTTTCATTTAATTGTGATTCATTTTGGTTGCTGAAATTTCAAGTATTTTCATCTACCAATTAGGACTTACGTTACCCTCTGTTAAAATCGATAAAACGCTAAAATAAAAGTAATGCTTTATGTGTCACTTATATATACCCTGCATAGTTTTATAAGAGAACCTGTATAAGCAAAACTAAATATGTTTTTCACGATGAAAATCGATTTGCTCAGTTCTTTCCTGACGCAGTGAGGTGAGAAAATTTTAATATTACATAAAGTGCTGTACTGAAAATTAGAATGGAGGGTTCATTTAAATCTGTTTGGTATTTTTTGTTTCATAAAATAACCATCAAATGGACTAGTGGCAAATACGACCTTTATTTTCTTTGCTTCTCTAACTGCTAAACAAAACTCTAAACCTTTTCTTAATGATACAAACAAACTCTAAACCTTTTTCTAATCATTAAGAAAAGCTTTTCTTAAGCTTTTCTTAATGATTCAATCTACAAAATTCTTTCGAAATTGTTCTTTCCTCTCTTTGACTAATTCTGACGCTGTGCGATTTATTTAATTCTGTTCAGAATTAGAACAAGTACATTGCATTAAGGTTAGCTGAACAGAATACTTTAATGATTGACGCAAAGCATTAAGTTGTTTTTCTGTTGCAGTATGAGAGTATAATTGCAGTTTTGCCGGATAGCGGAAACTTCCGGATAACGGAAATTCTTGGAATATATGCCAAAAAAAGCTTTTTAAATTTTATGTGTGAGGTTGCCCCCGGACGAGGATTATTGGACTGAACAATTTTTTTTTGAATATTTGAAACCAATATATCAAGGAGAGTACACATTCAGCCATTGTTGTGTATTTATTGTGTGTTGCTTTGCTCGATTTTAGCTATAGATGAAATAAATAAAACCGGAGCACTTTTAATTTTATACGTAAAATTTTCATATTGTATTTTCCCTTAATTGCCGTGACAAGTTGTTGACTGAACAAAATACTAAACATCGCACTTATTGTATATTTTACTAGCGATGTTCGGAAAGTTTTGTATCATTCCGGAAATTGCTTAAAAAGTGGAAAATTCATTAGTTATATTATTAAAAGGGATAAAATTTTTATAACCCTAATCTCTTAAAAAATATTCCAATTAATTGCCTGGAGTCACTAATTGAGAGTTTTAAGGCCATGTATGTCAAGTATTAAAATGAAAAATAATCATAATTTACCGTATATTACACATAAAGTACTCGAAATAAAATAGCAAAATGTAAAAAATCCTTTCTTAATAAACTAACTTAAAACTTATCCAGTCGATAGTTTACAATTTACGAGAGGCACTATAATAGCTATTTTTAAGAGGTCAGAAGAGGGAGGTAAGAGGCCTCATAACCCTCACCAAAAAGGTGCGCGCTGTGACATCATTAAATTTTACTACGGGTTCCCCGAGGTTTGGGAACGCCGGCTTCTGCTCGACAATTCGTTTTTGCTGCCACAATTTGGAAATAATAGGTTAGTTCCTGTCAAGTTCATGGCATGATTCACTAAATGTTACTTCAGTTAATTATTGAAACTTATATTAGGATATTTATACAGAGTGGACGCAGTTAGTTGGATCCGCTTCAGTCTAATAAACTTACTCTATGAAACTCTGTGTATTAAGAAGAAACTCTATCATCTATCATGTCCAGCTGCTCGTTTCTAAACGAAAGAGTGTTTATAGCACGTTTGTTCTAGCTTGCTTGCATCTAACATGTTTAACTAAATGCTTACTTATCATCAATTGTCTTGTCGTGAGCTTTCTTGCAAGTAGCAATATAATATAAGCGGAAATTGAGTTTTCCGAATACATTTCATTGCTTGTGTGCCGGAATCTATTGCTTTGACCATAGTGTAGCGATGGTGCGGTGCGGTAGCCGTTAGTTATTTACTTGTGATTTGTTTTTGTTTCTTACCGCTCTACATACTCATGCCGCCTCCTTCGCTGCGTTGCGCCACAGCTTAGCAAAAAATATGTTTAGCATTAGATGATAGCATCACATATGTGGTCATAAAATTCTCACCGATCATTTAGTCTTACCACAAATCCCTGATTCTATACCCAATAGTACAAAGCAATGTCGGTATAATAATTATGGGTAATATGATCGCGAATGAGATTACATTTCACCATTAGAATTTATCGGGATTAAGTTATAATCCATTCGCTTTACTCCACTCACTTGAAACCCGTAGGGTGATATGACACAACTTATATATCATTCTGTAGGTTTCAATGATCAGCAATACGTGAAATTCCGGCATAAGGCTTAAAACAATCAGCGAACAAGCAGTAAGTCTCCTTAGTCACCTACTCTCTTTCACTAAGGTAGCAAATGAAAGTGATTCCAATTTTAAATCTTGACTTTGCTCGACTTTGTAGAGATTACAATGTAAAACAGAACAAGGCTGATAATAGTGGCGGCAGGTACGAGGTGGGTTTTTCCCCAAAATCCATCTCCCCAAATTGATTTGCACGTGCTTTTCGATGGAAAACACCGGTAAATTTTGAAACCAAAATTTTAGAAGAAGCGGATCGAGTACTTAAATTTTTATTTATTGTATCATATATGAGATCAAAAATGCGTTGAGACAGTTATAAGACTATTTATTTTATCGTTTTATCTAAGACTAACTAGCCCGGCAGGCGTTAATTTTATAACACAGCGCCGCCTATCTGATCCAGATTTTGTGGTTTTCTTTTTTGACGCTAAACCGACATATATTGTGTATATGAGTCATTGTGGTCCAAAATTAACATTTTGTTAATAAGTTGTCTACAGCACCTACTCTACAGCCCTATCGATTACTACCATCATACTTACACCTATGAGCCATCATATTGACACAGCATAAATATAGTGTAAATATGACCTCAATCCGTCAAGTCGTTCAGAAGTTACACTAACAGAGGCGATTATATATAATAAGATAGTTCTGGATATATTATTGAATATATCTATAAACATTTTCTCAGACATTATTAAAGGCATAACTTGAAATTTGGCCCAATGACCAAGCATATTGTGGTGTATCTATTTAGGTCTGATAAATAAAACACCAGTTGTCGATGTCAGTCTGTCAGACTTGCTGTCACTACAACTGCCGGTGGGTAGTTAGCTGGCCTTTCAACCACGCGCCCACCTCCAAAGAGTACATAATTCATTTGTTACACATCTCATATATGGACCTGCATATTTCAAATCGTCTTTTTTTATTTTTTTATATAAAGTGGCATATCGTTTGAAAGAGGAAGTTATGATGATATTAAAACTATTTTCTTGAAAAGACATTTTGTTGAAAATATCAACAAAAAATATATCCCGTTACAGTATGATAATAATTGCTAGAATTTTTCACAAATTTACACCCAAATTAACTCATAGCTTTTGAGTATAACTCATATTGTTTTAGTTTTTGAGTATAACTCATATTGTTTCATAGTTTTTGAGTATAACTCATATTGTTTCATAGTTTTTGAGAAATTTGCAATAATTTACGCCTGTGACCGATGTACTGGGGAATATATTCAAATGGTGAAAAAGAATATGAATATTGGTAAACAGGTTAATAGAAATAATATGTATATGTCATATTTAAATGTATGCCTAAGTGTATATAGAATAGAATTATACTATATAAAATTATGGAAAAAAAAATTTTAATACCAATTTATGGCCGATTGAAATTTTTTTATTGGCTATAAACATGAAAATGTTTATAAAAAAAATGGTTAAATAAAGCTCAAAATCATTTTTAAAAGAAACGCAAAAGCATTTTCAAGTCTGTTTTTTTTATTATTCGTCTATCTATGACATTTTTACATTAAATGCAAACTGATTGATATCTTACTTGCTAAGATGAGTTTAATAGTTTTTAGGCTACAATTAAACATACATACATAAAAACATAAACATATACTATTGAATTCATTGCCCATCCTTGGCTGCATCGTAGTCGGGTAACAAAGCAAACTAATTATCAATTGTAAACTATCAAGTTACTCAATAATCCCATTTCAAAGCAATCAATGGACGAGAAAAAATTATAAAAACTATATATTATATATTAATGCCTTTACATCATCTCTAATCTAAATATCATAAGAGTCTAACGAAATTTGTAATTCTTATAGTATGCGCAATTAGACAATCTATCTACATGAAAATGCCTTTGAACCGTCTCCATTCTAAGCACTGTAAGCAGTTCATATAAAATTTTAACTTTTACAGTTATTGTGATTTAAACAACCTATCTACTTGAAATTACCTTTACCTTCTCTCCAATCTAAATACTTTAGAAGGCCATCGAAATTTTTAATTCTTAAAATTTGCGGAAAGTAGATAAACTATCTACTGAGAATGCCTTTGTGCAGTCTCCTACCTAAATACGAGTACTTTAGCAATCAATTTTAAACACTTTAGCAGCTCATAGAAACATTTAATACTAAAGTTTGTATAAACTAGACAGTTTTTCTACACGAAAATGGCTTCAAGCCGTCTCCCATCTAAATATTTTAAGTCTATCGAAATCATTAATTCATGAAGTTTACATAAAAAGGGAAATGTATCTACATGAAAATGCTTTCACACCGTTTTCCAGTTAAGTGATGTAAGCAACAACACTGAAATGTTTTCCTACTCATTGAAATACCTCTCTCTTTTCAACCATTCCAATAAATGTTTTGTAGGCTTACTTTTTTCTCGTGGATAAGTTCTATGGCTACATATATTAGAAATAAACTTACTAACTTTCAATATCCGACCATATTTTATGATATATTTCGTGCGTAAATTTAATAGTCATTTCCTGCTTGTATATTCTCTACTCGCTATATATGGTTCATTGGTCTCTCGTGTCCAGCCAATGAAAAGTACAATTTTACTGATGTAAAATACATTTTATGCAGAAAAACTAACATCGTTGGTCTTGACGTAACCTATACTTCTGTCCTTAATATTCTGGTGTGGCTTTTATAGTAGCTGCTATTGGAGACTTGAAGTTATTACCGTATAATATTGCAGTAGTTTTACCGTGACCCACCTCTGTTATTGGCTTGCGTGAATTTTAACTTGAATATTGTATTTTATACTGGAAATTACTTCCTTTATAAATATTTCCTCCACCTCAATAAATGTTTAATTTCGATATTATATAGCAAAATAAAATGTCTCTAAAACTGCTCATGCGACTTATTTTTTATACTTATTGATATAATATTATTAGCTTCAAAAAAGAGAACCTTGTTTCGTTACCTTTGATTTCACGATGTTTACTGCCAAAGACTGGAAAGTACGGTTAAAAAAAAAGAAAATACTTTAAGATTAGTAATAGATAAAAGAACCCGGTTTTCAAAGGGATAAATAAACTGCGTGAAAGCGCTGCTTAAAATAAAATGTTCGATCTCTCTTTGAACTTCGGAGTTTACGACTTTTCCTTTAGTTCAGTCCCCAGAGAATAATTTAATTCAATTCAGTTCAATCCACTTTGTTCGAAGAATATCTAACATCTGTAGTAATTTTGCCTGTGGGGTCTATAATTATAACAATGTCACCGAATTGGCTCGCATTTTTGTATTGCAGTTTGAAGTGCCTGATTAAACGACTGGCAAAATACAATTTATTTTTTTACGCCACATCATGTAAAAATTGTTAAAGTTAAATCCGTTCAAATTCGTGTTCAATATTTTGTCAAATCAATTGTATAAATGATAAGTTTCAATTTATTGTTGCTACCATACTGATATTTCGTCTGTTACTTGAATTGGTATCAAGTTACTAATCAAGTAACTAATAAAGTTTATAAGGAATTAATCGACTTCTAATGAACTTGAAATAAAAAAGTTTTTAATTTGCAGTATTTAGAGCCCCGCACTTGTCTGTTACTAGATTCGTGGAGTCAATTTTGACCAGATCTGTCGCTAATGACTCTGAAGATAGCTTGCTGGGTTGATTACCGACGAATACTCTTAGTTGACAGTTGTAAGATAATTTTTTTATTAATAACTGATAATAAAGGTTACTATCACTCTCGAACTACCAATTGCTCCAACTGAATTTCTAGAACACGAACTAAGCTGTTAACTGGACTGAACTCGAAGTCAAGAAAACTACTAAACTGAATTTACCTCGAAGTCAAAAGAATTGCTGAAATAAACTTAAAGTCAAGAGAACTCCTGAACTAAACTAATTGAACTGCGATTTGGACTGGAAATGAACTGAACTCAAAGTGAAGAAAACTACTGCACTGAACCACTCTTTGAACTGCAGTAAGGTCTCTTACATATGATCTATGTGGTCGCTTTACGTGGTTGCCGGGTGCCACGTCAGGAGTTATGAATCTACGGCCACCCGATCATCACGTGGGTTGCTGCGATCTTCCGCAACATATTTCTGTAAGAAGGACCTTTAAATCAGTGAACATTTCTATTAAAGATTTGAACTGTCTTTATATAATAATTATATTTATTTATTTCCTTATAAACTTCAATGTAACCAAATTCACACACTCATTTCTTCAGGAGTAAACTGCTACACTTAACTGACTACTATCTATTTTGTGAACTAAGACAAAACCTACATATAGCCATTTAAACGTGATATCAAACCAGTACAATAATGATATCTGAACAATAAGCTCCATTAAAAAGCGAGTAAATGTGCAATAAAAATAAGGTTCTAAATCCATATTACCTTTTTGCACGATTAAAAGTCAGCACTCAAAGTTCTTATTTGCAATTTGCAATTTTTTTTTAATAATATTATAATCTATTAACATTTGAACAATGAGTAAGTTGTACAGATTAAATTTGTATGGATCTAATTTAATATGGAGTTCTTAATTTTCTATTAGTTTTGTCCCTTATTTTTGCGATATATATATATAGATACACTACCGCATTATACTCTGATTTTGTGAACTCAATTCACTAGGTTAACTCATAGTTTGAAATATTTTTTAGATAACAATATTATAGCGTCCTCGATGTATGCGAAAAAGAGAATGGTTTGGTTTTTGCTAATAAACTCTGATAATTAAATACTAGTATTTCGTCATTATTAACAACAATGTGATAGACATTGACATAGCGCTTTTAACACCATGGATACATGTGCGTGGTATAATCCTTCCGGTATAAAACTCCAGTAGCTTTAAAAATGCCAGTATAACCTTAATTTTCTCGTTTGTCCAGGGGTATATATCTCAAAAGGAGAAAATTAAACTGTTTAAAGATTAATCAATGTCCTTCAGTCTATTTATCAAAGTAATTTTTTTCACAAAATTCAAATGTGGCATAATGACATAGCATGTAAACTTGCGTATATTTCAATAAGACTTAAAAATTTATACAATTTTTTATAATTTATACAATTTATACAATAAGACTCAAATATTTATACAATTTTTGGAGGAGTTAAATGAATTAATCATTTTTCAGTTTCATATAAAATATTTGTATGCACATTGTGTTGATATTATTTGTGTGTGGATATTTGCAGTAACCATGTTTCGTGGCACTTTGTACGTCATTTTTCTTGTGGCCACGGTGGGTGTCTCTAATTTTTGACGAAAATAATTATTAATAGAAATTAATAGAGGAAATAATTAAATATTAAAATGCACTTAAATGCTGAAGGTACATCCCTTGAGCGAGTTCTGCTAATCCCTAACTGGTTTTATTTATTAGAAGTTACATGCAGAACGCACATGCATAATGTAGTAACAACACAGATTTAATTACTTTCTGAGTTTGCTGACATCAACTAGCCAAAAAATATTACTTGTAGTTGCTATTTGACGATGATTTTTGTTTTATAATTAAGATACGAAATTACTTAAATAAAATTAATTATTTTTAGTAAAACTCTTTTTTAAAATATTTACACATTTGCTTGTTTATATGAAAATATCGGTGCCATTTTATGTCGTTCTTAATAGTTTTCTTAGTGAAACAAGGTACGTCCGTTTGTACATCTGCCACGGCCTTAGAATTTCTAGAAAATTAGGTCAATGCGCATTAAATATGCACATTAGTTTATATAAAGATGTCGATTAATAAATAGTAAAATATTTTTTGTGCATCTCATCTAATGAGGTATCAGTGGATAAATCTTTAAAAGGACATTGAGGTTGAATTTACCATTTTTTATTCACAAGATATAATGTACCACACCTCTGTCTGGTCCTTATCTAATTTTGTCAACAATAGTACTGGCATTTAATTTGAAATTTCAATTAAAATTATTTCAGGCTACTTCCATTGAATATTTCAACTGATATGAGCAACTGTGAAAAAGAAGTACAGAATATATATATATATATATATATATATATATATATATATATATATATACATATATATATATATATATATATATATATATATATATATATATATATATATATATATATATAGGTGTATTTCGACACAAATTTGTTTTTTTTTTGTTTTATATTAATTTCACTTAAATATATGTATGAACAATATGACAAACGAATATAAATTACATTTTTACATACTCCCAGACGTTCGAATTATTTAAAATAGTGCACACGTGTCAAGAACCTATAATAATACGATAATTTTATAACTATTTATTATTAAAAAAATGGAATATATTAAAAAATGGAATTATAGTTTAAAAAAACTAAAACGACAAGTACTTGTTACAAAATGTAAATCAAGGCACTCCATACTTTTTTTTTAATTAAAGTAAATTTTTCGTATCTCTCAATGTTCTTTCTTAATGCCTTTTACACTATAAATTAAGTTTTATTGAGTCGTGAGACATCCTTTGACCAAAATCTTTATATTGCTACAAAAGAGTGTTTTTTTAAGTATAATTTGATTAGGGTGCGTTCCTCAAAATGAGAAAACGGAATCTTTCTAAGAGCACTTCCTTGTCTGTCCATCAGTCCGTCTGTCTTTAAAAGTTGTTTTCCTCAGTAACGGTTTAAGATATCAAGTTGAAATTAATATCGTATACTAAAGTCTGTATTACTGTAAAGTTTTAATTTGTTTAGTTCACGTAATAAAAAGACACGACTATTTAAAGCATATTTTTATATTAATACATTAATCAGGATCTACAGAATTCTTAATTTCGACCTACAGTCCTGAAAGTCGACGTAATGAGAAGTCATGTAGCATATGTAAAGGAAAAAAATCCAACAATTAATGATTTATAATTATAAGTGATATTATATATTGCCCCAATATTAAAATAATTTGCATCCTATTATTAGTGTTATGTTTTTTTCGTAGCCTTTTTAAAACACCAACTACAAACAACCGACAACTAAATCACAATTAAAGCGAGTCAGTGGTATCTTTGAAGTAATAATCTTCAAAAGTTGCGATAAATATCGGACCAAGTTACGTTTTGTACTTTTCTTTGACAGTAAAATATATATTATTCATCATTTTATTGTAACAAATTTAAAACATTATACCGAATAATACATAATAAGATGTATTATTAATATTTTCTCTTTAATATAAATTGAGAATTAATACAAGAGAGACTGTTGGATTTATTCGCTCGAGCAACCAATGATGATATTAAGGAAGATAGTAGCAACTATATCCTACAAGATAACACTGAAGATCACTACCAAATTTCGAACAGCAAAACTTCAACATCTACTGATGACAGAGGTAAAGTTAACATAAAAAAATGTTATCTGAGCAATTCATCCGTCCAGACATATTTTCAAAAATTGCTTACCGGGAGATCTGGACCAAAGAGAGCAGCTAAATCTAATTTTTTTTTAATACACTAAAGGAATCAATGCTCTTTATAATAAATGTATGCTATTCTAATTCAAAAGATTATAAAATGAAGAGAGAAAATTTTTAAGAGTCAATCGAATTAACTTCAGCACAGGATTACACAAAAAACCAAGAGCCTACTTGAAGGACGCCATAAATTAAACAAACGTAAGTTGGATGACTCTGAAATAAGTACTTAAACTACTTCAGCTTAAGAAAAATAGAGTTACGTTTTTTGTATAAAAAGTGAAGATATACAATTATGTCCTTATGTTTTTGTGAAAAATCTAGCCGAAAGATCAAAAAGGTATGTTCGTGATATACAAAAATGGTTCTGTAAATAAGTTTAATTGTTCATTATGTTGGCAATTGTTGAACGATTACTAAATTTTTAAGGTACCTAAAGAGAAAAAAAATGGAATCCTTATAATATGTGTCTGTCATTGGCGTTTTTTTAGATTTCATGGAAAATCTTTGGCTATCTATATATGTTTAAAAGGGCCAATGAAATGGTGTCGAAATTATTTTTTTTATAAATTTAGTTATTATATCTTCACAGATATACTGAAAAATTTGGATATAGTATATTCCGTCTTCCTTATTTCCGAAATAACTAACATAAATTTATGAAAAACCTGGATTTTCAGAAGCTCACACAATGATTGTAGGAAAACTATAGCGATATCCTAGATTTTATAATTTCTTAGATACACTCTATATTTTTAACTCCGTGAAAGATAAAGGAAAGATCTCGTAGAGTGAGTTCTACTTACGCTGATAGAATTTGTTTAACTTCAGATTAAATGTTTGGTTATTTTAAGTTATATTTCTTTTCGAACACATCGGTCTCATATTTTACTTTTAAAAAACACAGAAATTCAAATTTCTTTTTTTTTGTTATAAATAAATGGTATCTATGTGGAATTTTTATTGTTCTTAGTAATAAATCAAATTGTCTAAAGTAATACTATTTTCGTTTTGGAATATAGTTCCAATATTTGGAAAGGTGTTTACGACATGTCGCAAGTGCTTACGTTACAATTTACCGCGGCTAAATAAAATTATTAAACTCTTCATTCAAAATTATATTCCAATCGAATATTCACTCGTCTCACGTTGCGTTTACGTTTTCACGCGGGCAAAAAGAGCAGCACATGCTAATAAATAAATAAATTATTAAGCACGGTGCGAGGCGTAATAGCTCTATCGTTGCGTTTAATTAAAACGCTTAGGTCCATAAATAGAGCTTGTTGTCAGGGTTGTCACAAAATTTTGTTTATTTATAATTAAATTAATACACATAAAAAGTTTAGGAGTTATTCTTGATAATATGAATGATCGACGTAATCAAAGCCATAATGTCATTACATCACAGTTTAATTTTTTGGAAGTGAAAACTTCTTTAGGTTCATCTGCGCACTTCACTTTAAAGTGTAGACTTTTCTGAGCCGTGAAGGAAGCTAAGGCGTTCGTTTGGATTGGTGACGCTGAACCCTTCACTTTCGGATCGGTGATGCAACGCTTGGGTCGGTGAAGCTGAGTAGAGTAAACTCCGCTCCCTTCGGCATGGGCCGAGTTAGTTCACTATCTAACACGGAGTACATACATTGAAGAATTACGTTTTACTTTTTAATGATATTTTACTTGACTATAATTTAATATAATACGCTTATGTTATTTTTGCAACTAATTCCCCGTTAGGCTAGCTTCGCTGTGTTGTCGCCTCTTTACAAGTTCATTCGGCCCGCTTGACGTCATATCGGTTCTTTGCGACTTTCTTTAATTCGATCAACTCGCTACATCAGTGTATTGTATTAAACTGTTTTAAAACTTTAAAAATGTCACATAAATATCGCTAGGTTCGTCCGGGATTTGAAACTGGATCCTTTTGCATGCTATACAAAAATAGTAAACTGTTGTTGTAGTTTTTTAAAATTTAATAAATTTGAGTAAGTTATGTTTTGAATAAAATTATTTTTAAATGTAAATTATTTTGGTCGTAATTTTCGATAGATGACGCCGTACTGATATATGGTTCAAATCTACGCTTACGTTACGTTTCATCAGGACGCCACACCTCTATCATACCAAATTCCAGAAAACAATTACTGTTAGCGATTTATAAAATCAATAATTAATTAAACAATATTATATTAGATTCTCAAATGATATAAACTTTACTTCCTTCCAGATATTTTTCGTAGAAATAAAAACTTTTTCAACATCTCATTTAATATATATAAAGAACGGAGCGTTGGATCTTCTGTACAGTCAGCAAATGAATTTTAATAGCAAGTAAAGAAAAAACAGATTATAAAAATCTCATAAAAGAACTGTGAATACTTTTAACATAATGATTTATTCATAAAAAATGTACATGATCAAAGGTAATTCCCAAAAAATTTTATGTTATTATTTCTAATTATTTCCTTTATAAAATCTGAAAGGAAGAAACAAGTAATTTGGTCTTAATTTTTTTATCCAAAATTCTACTAAACATTCATAATATTTTTTTCAAATGAGTGAACAAGCTATTGCACCTGGAATCAGATGACTGCATTCGTTTCTCGAATGTCACGTATTAAAGAGTTTTACAAAGTCACAATGTCATGAAAATGTCGCATGAAAAATCATATCACTTATAGGTTTTCTGCTAGATTTCCATAACATGGTTCTGAAATATCAGATGATCATCCATAATCACATCGAAATCTTACGAGGATGATATCCTTCCTAGCTTCATTCCATTTAACTCATCATGTATATAGACGTAGACGAGCATGCTCCATCATCACTCATTTGCTCACATTGAAATGTAGATTATTTTATATATTGCCATTTTATTTTCTTCTTCCCAGAATAAATTTCAAATAGAATGAGACAAGATCAAAATTATTTATCTCGAGAGACAGATTTATTTACTCGAGAACATAATTGTGAGATATATTAAAATTTCTTCATTTTGCTTTATTTTACTTACTTTTTGTTGTTTTCTTATAATATATGAAAAAGGTTTTCGTCTCAATAAAAATACATTTATAAATTTTTATAAATTCTTTGTAAAAAATAATTGGTTTAAAGAACAAAAATTGACCAACGCTGTGACAGTGGTGCGTTTCTGGGGCCAAGAATAAATCTATTAACTACTGTTTTGCTATTTTTATAAAAATAAAAGCAAAATCTAATTTGTTGAAGAAGACGGAAAGCGAGACTATATTAGAAATAAACATAAGGTAAATTTAAATGCGTGATGACGTGTCTACTTGAAATTTTAAATGTGAAATTTAAATGGCAATACTTCGCGTCATTCTGTTTGAATCAAAGCCTCTCGCCCACAGTGCATTGAAATTATACAATAATTATTAACAAACTTTGTTTGCCCATTAGTTTTGGAATAAATTTTTTGATAAAGTGTTTAAGGTTTCTATAAATAAAATCGCACTGCAAGTAAATTTACTTTCAATTGCGCCGCCTTTTTCTATTTCAGACACGCCGGTCTGCAAAAAGTGTTTTTGGGAAAAGTGTATGTCCATGATATATAGTAGTTGTTAATCTTTCATAATTGTCAGGATATGTAATCATTACATCGGGTAAAAATATATAGAACTCTTTGTAGATATATATTCAATTGGAAATCACCTCAAAAACTTTACGAAAAGTGTTGTTATTCAGAAAATAATATAAATCATAGTCCATGTTATATTTTTGCTACTGAAACAGCTTGACTTGTTTATAATAGTTTATATTTATTGTTTAGACAAGCATTTGTATACATTATTAAAAATTATATCATGTTGATGTCATATTGCGTAATGCTTATTTTCTTCTACCAAAGCTAATGAAACAGTTCAATCAGCTTAGTTGTATCGTTCACTTTACTTAATGTATATGTGTTAACTAATGCACGACCATAACGCTTGTTATAAAGTACGCTTTAAAAATCGGTATATTTTATCGTACTCGCACTGTTCTGGCCTTTGCTTTTCTTTAAGGTATTACATGTTATCGCTATATTTTGTTGACTTGAGAGAAGAAAATAGTATTATATATCGTAAGAGCAGGAAGAAATGGACGGGACTCATTGGTCAACGGTGTAAGAAGATGAATTTTTACAGTTTGTCTGTATTCTATGTGTTACAGCTTATTTTGTTTTAGTTGTGCGGCAAGTAAAGTGTTTTTGTAATGTTTCCTTAGAATTAACGATTATAAATTTTATTTCCTTAGAAACTAGAAAGTATTTTACGAAGTTATTATTTGATAACATGAATCGAAAGGTAAGTCGTCATGGTGGTGTGTTGGGTTGATCACGAGGCATACGGCCTTTAAAGGCGTGGCGTACCGCGAGAATCCGCGAGAACTCGATTTGAACTTCGAGTTTGTTGAGAGGGGCTGGACTGGTGTTATGATTGGCTGTGAGATATAAGGAATAAGTCCGCCATTTTTATCAGTTAGATACATTAAAGTAGATAAATAAATAATAATCCGAGATATTCCTTAATTATCGAGTACGGATTTTACTGGCGTTTCTGCAAATGCAAAATTCTTCTTATGAGATGAAGTACGTAACGATGTTTCTAGGTACCTATTTCACATATAACCTAATTTGTATAAGGTAATTATGAAAATAATCCGTCTTATTTTTCAGTGTGCTCAATTAATTCCGTACGTCGCCTCCGCACTCGTTTTTTTCTATTTCACAGTTAATGATATGTGCATTTCGTGGAGTTTCGATAACCCGTATTGTTTATATAGATAATGAAAATGTAATACGGTAAAGCAGTGGCCAAATAAAACAACAAAAACACTAAGACATCCAAAATCTACTTTCGAATTTGCACTTTGGTTTGTCAAATAAATTACATGAGTACAATTGTCCTATTCCTGCGACGTGCGATGGCGCTATCTAGTCTAATTCTGATAGGAACTTAATAATTTTTTTTTGTAAAATTTAAGTTCAGATTTATTTTATAACGGATATAGCGCCATTTTCTAATATTAATCTCATATACGAACATTTAATCGGCAATTAATATTGTTTTACGGCGTTATCTAAGTATCTAGTTAATATGGCACACTTACAAGTGAAACAAAATATTTATTAATAAATTGGCAAGGTTTTGGTTGACTATAATATGGAATTCAATGTATCCATATTATAGTCAACCAAAACCTATTATTAATTAAATATTTCGAAAATAAATATTTATCGAAATTAAATGACGGTGTGTGGGGTTATTGTAAGGTTTATGCGCATATATGATGAAATAAGAGTCCATGCCGTTTCTTTTTCGTAAGCGTTGGGAAAAAATATTTTAAGCAAAAGTAATTGTATTTCAAATGTTTTTTCAACGATGTGTAAATTGAGTAATTTCGTTTTAAGATAAATCTTATGTTTTGAATCATACGATCTAACTAAAATTCAATATTGAAATAAGCAATGTGAGTTATGGTATGTATGGCTTTTTGCACCGAAAATAAAGTCAAAATTATAGCAAAAACAGTGTTACTGGAAATTTATGGAAAGTTTACCAGGATGCCATAGGGATGTTTCTGAATCTCATAATTATTGAGAAAATTATTAAAATTTTACTCCTATCAAAATTCAGCAGGAATTTGTTTATGGAGTAAGAAATAAATTTAATTTTTGTATTTGTTTACGTATAACATAATAATTTTGAAGAAGAGCATTTGTAGAAATCTTTTTAGAGACTTTTTGAATTGTAGAAAATTAAGTACCAGTCAACACACTAAAGGTCGTAATGGGGATTAGTTCTATTCTGTTTTAACAAAAATTATCTATTTAAATCTCCACTTAAAATTAAGAATATTTTTAATGCAGAAAATCATTGAAATATTTTTCATGAACATAGGTGAAATTTTTATCCACGACACTTAGTCATGATTTCATTTATTATACCAGTATTCTATAACGACTACTATGACTTTAGTGCAGGGATTAAATAAAGGTATAGATAAATAAATGGATTAAAATAAAGGTACTATGTAAAATACTAGGTACGTGCGCTGACAACATATATCTACATTCCACAAAACAAAATTTGTTATATATATAAAATCTGAAAACGGGTATAAAAGTTGAATCACTAACTGAATCACAAACTTGAAATTTAGCAAATTTTGACTTTTAAGTACTAACTTAGAAAGCATATTTTGTAATTCCGCCCCTGGAGACAGAAATACTGTAGAAATTTGTGTGGAAATTTCGAAAAAATCTAAGTTAGAGATATGAAAATTGGTCAGACGAAAACCTATTTTAACCTTCTTGGGAAATCGCTAATGATGAATAAAAATTATATAAAGAAGGGAATAAAATTAAGTCCTTTCCTTTTTGACAGAGTAGAGTCAAGTCAGATAACTCACAGTGGCTAAGCAGTAAGCACGTTACATAATAAAACAACTTGAAATTGAAAATCCCTCATAATATTTGCCCGGGCCCAGCCAAGTCAGATAGCCATCAGTGGCTACGCAGTAAGCACGTTACATAATAAAACAACTTGAAATTGAAAATCCCTCATAATATTTGCCCGGGCCCAGCCAAGTCAGATAGCCATCAGTGGCTACGCAGTAAGCACGTTGCATAATAAAACAATTTGTTATTGAAAATTTCTCGTAACAGACAGTGTGTCAACCCTAGCACTCGGCTACTATTAGCTCGAGCATTAGTGCACGATGAAAAGTAAACTTCTTTCATTATTTCCAGATGTACTAGGGCTGACATGGCTAATGATTTACTGCATCAAATTACGTTAAGCTTTTAAATCATTTCTACCAAACTGGAATAGCTAGGAAAATAGTTTGCGGGGCGAAAAGGAAAACTTAAGAAAGTTAATTCGCAATTTAAAACTGTACAGAAAGGGCGGGTTTACTTAAAAACGTTTTGAACTTCAAAAAAAGTCTTTTGTAGCGTGTTCATTTTTCAACGACTACGAGCTATATCTAGTGGTTAGTTCTCATCTATTTTACATACGCAAATCAATTTCGTAGAACCTCGCTTATCTCAATGTGACATAGTCTTATTTATTTTACGGTATATGTAAAATAGTTAAGACTATTTTTCCTATATAGTCGAAATTTTAGTGACTGAAGAGTAAACAATTTCATCCGTTAGTTTAAAACACTAATTTGAAAATTTTGTTTTATTGTTCTCCGATGTTTTGTTTACTGGAAATATTAAAAAAATTGTTCTAAAAATTTAAACAACTTTATGCAAGTGTAAATAACGTTGAATTATTATTCGTGACATATTTGAAAATGAAATGAAACATACTTCGTCCTAATTTTTTACAGTTTTTTCATAGGACTCGTTTTTAAATTGTTTTTTTTTCAGTTCTTATTTTCGAAAAACAAACTGACGTTTAAAGTATTTGTGTCAATGTTTTTTTCGATGATTTCATTAACCCTATATATACAAAAACAGTTCTTAAAAGAAATTTAAACAATTTTGATTCATTCCTTAAATCATATATTACTAAGAAAAAAATTCAATTAGACCTAATTACACAGTTTATAAGGAACCTTTTTATTGTAGTTATTTAGTTCCAGAATTTTAAACTACAGCAAGATGTCTCTGGTGCATTGTTCTCATATTTTTTGCATATAACTCTGTATTACAACTAGTAGAAAAATTTGGGGTCACATGCTTTATTTCAAAATGTTTGTTTTAATTGAATTTTTGTTTATTTCCTATAGTTTGGCCAATCCTAATTACATAAAAAAGAACTCTAAAAATATGGTAAATGAGTCTAACATATATTTTAAATTGTCTTTTATAAGAAAAATAGAAACATAGACACTTTTTGTTATTGTTACTCCTTACTAAACTTTGTACTAAATGATCAATTTATTGCTTGTTTACATAAGGAACAAATTTTATCAACGAACAATCATTTGAAATTCTTAAACTTGCGAAAGATAATATGCAGAATGAAGGACAAAATAGTGTGACACAACATTTCTATTTTTTAATTTTTGTAGTATGTGATCTCAAAAACGGATCCGCCCCAACTACCTTGAAAAAACTGATGTTCAAAATTATGAGAACATTGCAACTGTCAGTAGCTTTCAAATTTAATAAATTTAAAGTGAAAATGATTGAAATAAAAACCACAATGTATTCCACGTAGTGCGTAGTATAAAAGGTACCCAACAAATTTTAACTCTGGAACTGCTAACATGTGTTTACTATCCTATTCGCATCTACATTGCACTCTTTCATCCATAGTTTTAACTTAAAAGTTTCATAATCATAACTATCCCTTTTTTAAATAGGATTTTTTGACTTATATCCATGTTATTGAATATTTCAATAAGTGTATAAAAGTTTGTAGTATTCGGGTGAGATTAGTAGGAAATATGTGTTACATTCCTTTTCTAACAAAACATCACGTATTTCTAATATAAAGTCATTGAATGTGTGTTTCATATCATTTTTTTCAACACTAGAAATTTTCCTGGAAAAATCACCAATCACCAAAATTTAATATCGAGAATATTGTTATTTTAATTTAAATCACCACAATGTTAGAAATGATACCTATAGTTACATAGGTTTTGCGGTGGTTGAAAGATTGTATGACACCTCGTGTATGTAGTATAATGAGATTGATTACATATTATGTGGAAAAATAGGCATTTTAAAAATATGAAAAATATGTTTCGTAAGAGCAATACTTGCACTGCGAGGGTTTCACACTATGAGTATTAGGCACATAAGGTTACGCGGTATATCAATTAAACTGTTTGAAAATATTTACATTTTACACCGTGTAAAAATTCATTTTTAAATGGTGGAGAAATCGTGAATTAAAAAGAAATATGTAATAACAGAACATTGCTACGTTTTTCCGGCCACATTGTTTCTTTTTATCATTTTGACATTAGCAGTTTTGGAGAAAGGAGATTTTTGTGTATTAAAATCTTTAGGATCATCATACATAAGGTTTTAGAAACAGTTATTCACAACATAATATACTTTATATTTCACCGAATTTCAACTTTCTACGTCAAAATATTATTGAAAAGATAGACATATGGACAAGTAAGTAAAGTTAGAAAGATTTAGTTTTTTTAAGGCACGAAACTCTAAAAATACGTTGATAGAACTAAAAAAAATACATTACTATACTAATTCAAATACGATTCCATCAAAGAAAGCTATGTACTTATCATTAAAGAAAGCTATGTATAACAAAAAACTCACTCTGTTCTATTTGTTAGATGGGTTCTATATCACGCTACGACAAATATGGATATAGTGAAATGACTAAGCAAAGTGTATAATGTAATGAATTACATTTGGCAACATATTATACTGCCAAATATAATTCATTATATTTGCAATGATTTCACTAAATTTCAAGTTTCTGCGTCAAATTGTTTCAGAAAGAGATAGAAAGACAAACAGACGGCCATGTAAGTGATTTTACAAGAATTTCGTCTTTTTGCTTTTAAGGTACGAAACACTAAAAATATATTGAAGGAAGTAAAAAAACTAAAAGAGAATATATTGCGATACTATATTAGTTTAAATGACATATTCGGTTAGCAACTTATAAACCCGCCACTTTTTCGATCTATCTTTGGAATGTTACTGAAGCTTTTACAATATTTCTTACAGGGAATATAAAACGTGCGGCATTCAAATTTCTATTTAGTTTACAATTGAGTAATAGACGAGTAAATAATAAATTAAAAATGGACGCATTTTTAAGTGGACTTTGAGGATTCTTTCCTAAGGAATTTCGTTTAGAGCGAAAAATCAACGAAGCATCACTCAACATACACACAATGATGGGTGAAAATATGCTCTCTTACGACACAGTCATGTACTGGTTCTAACGATTCAAAAAAGGGAACTTTAACCATTTCAATAAATCTTATTCAAAGCAACCTCCTACAATTGATACAGAAACATTTAAAAGCTTTATTGAAATAGATCCCAGATTAAGTTCGCGTTGTTTGGCTGAGCTATTTTCATGCTCTTAAATTGCATGGAAAACCAACTTCATGCTTTGAGAAAGAAGTGGAAATATTATATTTGGCTACCACATGAGCTAACACCCTTTCAACATCAGAAGAAAGCTAATGTTTGCTTGAAGCTACTGAGTTTCCATCATACCAATGAGATGCTAAAGTGTCTGGTTAAATGACATGAAAAGTGGGTAGCTTATGATAATTTTTAGCGTAAATACCAGCGGCTAGGAGCTAGGTAAAGCTGTGCCTAGACCAAAATATAATATTGGACAAAAAATACTTTTGAGTGCATGGTGGGATATAAATATAGTTATTCATTCGGAACTCTTTCAAGCCAACAGCATAATTACAGCTAAGATTTATTGTGAACAATTGTGTAAAGTCACCGCTAAACTTCCTTCAAATTAAGGCAAAGAATGGTTTTTACATGACAATGCTCGACCTCACGGAACAAAAGCACGCGTGAAAAACTATTTTCATTTGGATGGAGTATGCTACTTCACCTACCATACCCTCCAAATCTTTCGCCATCTAATTACCGTAATAGAAATTTAAAAAACGAAAATAATATCAAAATCGTTTCAACCGAAAGCTCAAAATTTACTACAAGGACAGGACTTTAGCTCTGCCTACAAGTTGGCGATAAGTGTTAGATACCGACGGTACGTATATAATTAACGATTTATTTTATGGACTACACATAAAAAGTTGAAAATTTTGTGTATAGAGATGGCGGGTTTATAAATTGCCAACCTAATATTTTTCACTTAGTATGTTATCAATTTCATTATTATATCTGCACGAGGTGTCTTGCAATCTTTCGTAAATTTGTTAGATGTCATCCATGTTGCGCTACGGCAAAGACGGATACAGTTAAACGCATAGACCAGTATAATCATAGTTAATTCTAAATTATTATTCAATACTACCGTTAACTATAATGCAGTGTGTACATGGAAACGAACATCTCTTTACCTTCGAAGATATTTTCGATTTTCTTGATGACATCTTTATCCCCTATAACAAGGATCTTTATAATAAAATTACCAAATGAAGTATGTTATGTTATTCCTTCTTAACTATTACTTAATGCTGCCGTTATCTATAATGTAATGTAATATGTACATTATAACAGAGATATGTTTACTTTTGAAGAGAGTGATGAACAACAAAAAGACTATTATTGACAATTTGATACCGCGCTAAGACAAATACGGATAAAGTAAAATTATTAAACAAAGTGCATAATCGTAATTCTTACTAAACTGTTATGAAATGTTACTGATAGATAGCATAATAGCACAACACAAGACTAAACTAACCAAGTTTACACACTCAAATACATTGTTGAATACGTGCTATAAGAACGTTGTTGTAAGGAGGAACTCAACTTTTGTCAAAGCGTATATTGAATTCCAATAAAGAGCTTACGGAAAATATAAACTTAAGTATTAGCAATATACGGTTAGCCGCCACTGCAATCAATAAAACTCTAAATTCGGCAGAGCCACTGCAAAAACCAACTGCAGCCGGCGCAACATTTAAAGCCACCGAAGTGACTCTAAATGTGAGCCACTGTCACAATAAAAAACGTGCAGTGGCAGTATCTGTACCTAATGTAACAAAGAAATTAAAATTGTGAGTTTGTTGGTTGGATGTAATCTAGAAAACTATACAATAGATTTTGAAAATTACTAATAAACTAATAACAACTTGTCATCTCCGGATATGAAATAAGATGGCCAATGGCAAGGCTACTAAATTTTATAAATAATTAGAAATATACTTAAAAAAATATCTCGGTTTTATTACATATGAGTTTCATAAAAAATTAAGGCATTAATATACCTTTTTATTTTTTAGCTTCAAATTGGCTGCTTAAAAAAATGAACACATTATCCTGAATTATGCTATGCAAGATAATTATTGATTGATCCCTAGTAGAGTGTTTCACGTATTTACGGTCATGTAGTCGATTGCTTATGTCAAAAAAAGTAACGAGGTTAGGTTACGAGTGAATAAATTATTATTAAACTGTATTGTTTTTACATGTATGTATTGAGTAACTTTAAGTAATATAAATAATTTTGATTGATAACAATATGTATGCTTTGGGGACTTTACATGAAAAAATGAGCGCAGGGTTCATTAATTTATCACCAGATGGCACTGCATTTGCAGAGTCCCTTTTGTTGCTACAAGTTAGTATTTTACATATACGTGTGAGTATGGATGTCCGAGTAAGTGTGACTGTGCGTGTTATTGTTCAGTGATTATATCTGTTTATGAATACATATTGGTCAATATATACAAACATATTTGTGAATATCATAATTTTTATAAAAACCAGTTTCTCCCCGCAACTTCATGTGTGTAATTGTGTCCACACCTATATATTTATTAGTTCTATTTTGGATAGTGAATACTTGAATCAATTTCAACAATTGATGTATCATTTAATTCGGTTTGGTACTCCGGGTAACATAGTACAAATGATGTCACAAAATGCAAGATAGCGTATGTCAGTTGTTATATTTCTTTCCAGTAGTTTTTCACCTGGTATAAAAACAGCAACAACCCCTTACGAATTGGTTTTTAATACTCCTTTATTTGACGACTTCATCACAAAAGGAAGTACGTTCAGCATAAAAATAATGTTGTCCCATCCTTGTAGAATTTTCGGTTTAGGCTATTATATCTTTTCCGCACACGCACTTATCTTGTTTTGGAAAAATTTTAAAATTGAATGTCTTTACTTTCCATCATATATAACAAGTGTGTAAAAAAATTTGTCTATGTTATAAAAAGAAATCCAAAAATAAAACAAAACAAAACGCTGAATTACGTATTTATTTCGTTTATAGCATGATATCAAACAGCTAATTATTATGTACATATAATTTACAGTTTCCATGCCACCTAATTATTTCGATTAAATTTCAACTCCTCGTCTTTATTCTCTGGGGCATGATTATTTTAAAACGATTTCTTAATCATTGGCTACGTCTTATATAAAAATATATCTTCGAAAACTCATATTCTGAAACAGGTGGGGCTTTGATGTATCAATCGGGAAGATATTATTTCATATATATAAATATTAGTTACACATATAAACACGGGGAAGACTCCAAATCTGTGTTAAATCTAATTTTGACCTACGAAGCACGTATTTTTTTTCAATCCTGATCACTATGGTCTTCGTTTGAAACAGCTTAACAATCTTCGCATTTCTTCATATATCCAATTCGTATTCCACTATCAGAACTAGGTCTGAAACTACTTGTCGAAGACCGGAATATTCTCCTGTTAATTCAAAATTAAATCAGGCAATATTCAACAACTTTACACCTATAGAAAGGGCACCCACAATGTGCGTTAAAAAGTAATCTTAAATTATTTCAAATTACTTTCACAGCGTAAAAAGTAATTTCCTTACTTTACATTAATCCCATACATCTTCCTATTCACATCCTCTATACCTCCGTTCTTTTTACTTCCGAACTAATTTCCTGAAAGTCATTTGTCGCATACTCGGCTTCGACTTGTTTGTTTTTATAAAATAAAATATATTTTCAATTTATATGGATATATCGATTTTCATAGACAGATCAAAATTTGGTTTATTTACATTTGTATTTGGCTATAAGATAATCATTCCGCATTTCAATACTAAGTTTTTACAATAAAATTTATCAAAAACAAATGACATAAATGAGATCCTTTCTCTTCTTTAACTTTTTTTTGTAAAATAATTGATGACAATAACAGTTAGTAATAAAAAAGTAACAATTATACCTAACAATATTATTATCAAAGGCAAGCAAGAGGTAAAACCTTATTACGGAAAAAATAACTGAATAGCACGAAATATATACATAGTCTGCAAAATTCGTAACACTTCCTCTGCCATAATCCAGTAAAAACGTTTGAGAATAATTTAACCTTCATCGACCTTAGCGATGGGACCGTTAATTTTTAATAGCCCTTAAAGGACAGGTGATAAGATAAAAATAACACATCAAATAAATTTTATAATTTAACACAGGGTAAAATAAAAATAAGTCTAATAAAGAGCATTTTTTGTGCTAGATAATGTAATTTATATTGTAATTGAATATTAAATAATCTACATTAAAAAAAATGATAATATAGTTCGGTAAGCGATCGAAGTCATTTGTTTAAAGTATATTTATATCGTCCTGCTATCGTCATTGTTTTTTTTAAATGCAGAAAATACCTCTTGATACCTCAGAAGCGTTTTTTGCTACAAATTAAAAAAAAAATATTGATGTCATGTGTTCAAAAATATTTTCATTCTCACCATTATTTTTAATAATTTAATATTAAACACTTCCGCACGGGCCAAACTTTCATTGTTAATTGTAAGCCTTTGCTTCACCCTGCCGACGAGAGAACCTTGAGAGACTTGCAACTGATAGGGGTCTGTAAGTTATATGTGGAGTAAAATACTGCACAGAGAAGTGAGAGGCTATTACTTCGTTTAGCGCCAGGAAAGGAACGAGAGCCTTTAGCATCGAGGCATACATTGCTGAGCGAAATGTACAACGATCAAAAAAAAATTAAAAGTATCTAATTAATTAGAAGCACTAGTTTCGTATTTATTCATTTATTTACACACTTTAGTGTACACAGTTTACGGTATGTATAAAGAGCTTATTGCAATTATAGCAATCTTTTACAGCCAACCATCATAAATATCAAACAGTAAGTGGTATTTTGATAGAATATGCATTCAATTAAAAGTAACATAATATTACAAAAATTATACGCTTCACATACATATATAATATTCATATACACAAACATCCACTATACATACATGCATACGTGTATGTGCACACTCGTATAAAGAAATTTACAAATGCAATGGATGGAGTAACGGAACTGAACATGGAAAGAAAAAAAGGAATTTAAGTATTATAGGAAATTACGAAACATAGAACTTTTGAGATGATTGTGAAATGCGTATGTAGAGAGAATATCTTCCACGGCTGTATGTAAATTTTCCACAACTTGATAACAAATATTGTGAATGAATTTCCATTGAAGGTAGTACGATGATTGGGTATGAGTAAGGTAAACAGTATTTCTGAACGCAAACATCTGAAACAAACCATAAGCACCAAAGGCGTAGTGTTCATTTAAGTTATAAAGAACTACTAAACATATTTAATAAACATGAAGATTATTTAGGCTCTGAATCACCAACCATTTCAAATAAGACTGAATCTTGGAAATGCGGTAAAATTTTCTGAGACCGAAAGTATTGACAAACTACAACATGTAACAAGTAGGATGAAATAGAAATCACATTTAGAAATATAATTCTGATCAAAATCGAGTCACTGAACTTGTTCCACGACATGATAAAATTAATAGCGGAAAAGGTTTAAAAACAATTAAAAGAATTATAATAAAAGTAACAACAAAACAGCATAATAGCAACTTAAGGCATAGGCATGTAAGTTATGGTGCTAACCGTTACACGTGCTAACAGTGACATTGATTTAATATTTAATCAATCTGATCATAACCACGCAAGTCTATCTTTGGAAACATTGAAAAGCTTCCTTAACTATACCTTTTACTCGTATTTTAAGCGATTATTTTACTTATATTTTATTCTTCTACATCCGACACGTTCTCCTTAAGGTAATATAAACTGGTAATATTTATTATTGTTACGATAAAGGGGCAAAAATTAAGGTTTTTAGTCACGATATTTATATTCAATAATGTTAAAAAAATCTAATAAATTTAGGCGTTTTACTAACCGATTAGATATTTTACTCAAATTTACGAAGTTCTGTTCTTTACGGCAAATGTGAAAGGTGTCATTCTATGATGACGGGAACTTGAAACACATAAATATTTTCTAGGATGGATTCAATGCGACCGGAGTGAAACTTTTAACGGGATGATCAAATAACTAAGCCGAATTCTAAGAATTTTCCGAATTTTTCTTCAAGTTAATTGTTTAAAACTTCCTCCCTTTTAGGTGAATTTGATATCAAATAATATTATTGATTTCCTGTAAGGCATAATCAAGTAAAAAAAAATCAATTACATTATTTTCCCCCGCCCTCCCTCAAATTTGTATGAAAATTTCTTTAATGATAATTTTTGTCTTATCTATTATGCTTTATCACCTGTGAATTTTTAATTTCTTCTTCAAACCCTTTCTGAGAAAAATTACCGTAACAGATGGATGCGCGAGTGTTTTCATTTGGACTCTACGTGCTATGTCAAGAATGTAACCATAGAAAAGAGAAAAAAAAACAGAGTATAATATTTAGGCTGCAATCTTTTTATATATAAAATTAATCTTAAAACTTTCTGTCTGCAAGTCTTTTCCAAAGACGTTTAATATACACAATTGCTGAATAGCCTTGGGTAATGTTTTCACCGTCATATGTGTGGGCTGTTTATTTCCAGAAACGTTTAATATACACAATTATATCAGAATTATGGTAAACTTAGCAAACGGATAAAGCCAGCTACTAAAAGTTACTACGATGTAAAATGTTATTTATTCGATAAAAAAGAGACAACTAACAGTTTTTATCTATATTTTAAAGCATCGTCGCCGTAATTTAACCAAAATGATTTCATTTGAAAGTTCTTGTCAAATGTAAATATTTGAAATTTAAAAATTTTTCAAACCAATAATTGGAAATTAGAGAGGGGGTGTGGGGGTGAGGCGAATTTTGAAGTTCGTTATTACGCAACGGAAGCTTAAAAATTTAATATAGCAAGTGAAATCTCAATTTTAAAGACATGTGAAATAATGCTCCACTTAAAAGAATGAGCAAAAACTAATTCAAAATATATTGTAATATTAATACAATTGTTTTAAAAAAAAAAATTATTTGATTTGTTGAATTTCATTAACTTGAAAAGCTACGAAAAACAAAAATAAACTCAACCACGGCCCGAGCTCGCATATTTCGTTAATTTCGAAGTTAAAAATATTATAAATCACCCTCCTAATGAGAGTTTATTTTGTTTGACAAGGGTGCATAAGTAGGGTTAGGGTGGTAATCCGCATTATCGTTTAATTAAATTCTTCATCACTAGAGAGTGTGGAGGTTTTCATCCCTATTTACGTACACTGCAATCAGTCTGATAAGCAATAGAAATATTTTATATATCTTTTGATGAAATTGTATTCTACGCTAAGACAAATATTTAAAGAAAATGATGCAAGCAATGTGTAAAAAAGAAGTAACGCTCAACAATACTTGTGTATTTGAGCAGTAATATTTAGAAAATCACTTGACATTTGTCAATAAGTCCAAACATTGTGTTCAAATTCAACTATCATTATCAATAACTTTATTTTTGTGCATTTAATATTTCGTTAAAATCCATGTTTTATAGCAAAGTAATACATAATTGTGTGTAAAATTGCCATTGTAATTTGAACATAAGTATCAAAACATAATTTTCACTAATAAATTTTTATAGATGTAAATTGGCGTAAAACCATTGTTTCGTTCTTCTATCAACAAATGATTTTACACATCTGATATCGAATAATTTCGCTAACATCAGTCACCTCACTGTTAAAAAGTTCAATTATGATCTAACTATTAGCTCTTATCCGATTCTTTATATTACAATTGAAAAATCGGCTCTAAATATTACATAATTTACAAATATGGTTTATTTTTCTGATACATTCATGGAATAATGTGGAAATAAAGATATTAAGAAAAATATGACAATCTGTTCCAATTTTAAGATTAGAGACCAAAAATTCAAAAGCGCTTCTTTTAAAGGAAACTTAGGATACCTGCTCGTTTGCTGTTATATTTTCTTTTAACTTTTCATATTTTTGACGTAGAAGTTTGCTATACAAGAATCCGTTGATACTTTCGAAGACGATTTTATTAAAATTTCAATTTAATAAAAATTATGGATTTTATTGATAAAATGAATTACGTAATCAGTACGGTTAACATGATGCCGTTAAAATCATTAAGTCCCATTGCATCAGTTGGAATGAGCATATTTTCAGGTGCAATGACAATGGCTCTGTCACGAAAGTTTTTGTCAAGTGAGGAGACTAAAAAAGAGGAAAACCCTACATTCGACCCGCGAAGCAATTTTCGAAAATAAATTTAAGACATTTATCCCAGATGCAACCAGAATTTACCGAAAGAGACTTGGCTTGAAGAAAACGAAGTTTATTTGATTTTAGGACATTTATTTTTTTTATTTTTTTTCTGCCAACTTAGTAAAAAATGTCTCAATCTTACTCATGGATAAAGTGAAACGTGTTTAATGATTTATGTTAGATACATGATAACAATTTGTTTTCTGGAAGCATTTTTTTTCTTTTTATTCTAATTGCAACAAAATTTAAGATAACACACTTAATACATTTTTACACGAAGCTATAGATATGATGAAATATCGAACTAATGTTATAGTTGGATGCGTTTGGAATCTATTTTTTCAAGGATTATACAATTTTAACGTGACAGCATGATTCAGATCCGATAAATGAATTTTATTTTAAAAAAATCTAATTAAACTAAATATATTTCTATTTACCTCACTTTCTGCAAAGTCTAATGGGTTTAATAGGTTAAAACATTTTTAAATGCCTGTATTTTTTAAAGTTCAACTTCCGTAATATGATCACAATGAACTAACTGCAACTAGCGATATGTTAGTTGCAGTTAGTCGATTGTTATCACAATTCTCATCATTACCATAATTCTGTAAGCCAATTCATGCGATTGAACGCGTTTAAATGAGCGAAGCGCCTTACAAACCGCACCTGGATTATGACTTCATAAAATCGTCAAATTTTAAATCGAAACTCTGCATCGTTTTGTGATGGTTTCAGTTTTTATTAATATTTTAATGGAAATAAAGAATCATCTCTTGAGAAATAAGGATGCATACTATTCGTCGTTAAAATAAGATTATGAAGATGAAGTTGTCGGCTTGATGAGCGGTGATAAGAAGGATTACGTTGTAATAAGGTCTTCATCAGGTAAACGAGTGGAAAATGACCAAGTGAGTAAATGCGCGAAAAGTTGTTTTAATATTATATAGAAAGGGAAAAGGTGTGCATCTAATAAAAGAACCAAATCTTTCCTAACCACTGTGATAACGTTTCGTAACCACTGTGACAAAGTCAAACTAAAATTATTAGGAATTCAGGCGATCATTTCTTATATTTTATGGATGATTCACGTCGGAAAAAAAAAAAAGAGAAAATATATATATATATATATATATATATATATATATCTATATATATATATATATATATATATATACATATATATATATATATATATATATATATATATATATATACTTCACTAGATACTACAACGTGTATTATAGAAATTTCGATAAAAATTTACTGACTTAGATCTCCAATGTTGTCCTACATCTACTGTTAAGCGCATCCACCTAACTAAGTGAAATACTCCCCCTATTCAATCGAGACATTCCCATTCTTTCGACACTCATTTAATGAACACTTTAAAAGTTCCATCGATTGGTCCACGCCCAACTAAGATACGATAACTAAAGTTGCAAGGTTTATAAAAATATTAAAATTTGTTCTTTGTTGTTTATTCCCCTCTCATCTTCATTGTACTTTTAATTTTATAACGTCTATAAAAAGTATTAGAAAACTAAAGTCATCACGCACTTGATACTAAAGTGACTTAATTTAGAAAATGTGTAGTCATTTTATCCACTGCGGTTAATTTATAATTTTATTGCACTTCTTGTTTCAACTATTAATTTAGAAATGTTATTAATTAGAAATTTTATTTTATTTCCAGTTAAGGGCTTTTAATATTGATCGTGGCAATTTTAATCATTTAAAACGGAAAATGTAACATATTAAATCTTCCAATATTTTTAAAAGTTGTCAGCAGATTCCGTTATGTCTTTCATTCTCCCACCCTTTGTCATTTATGATGTTTTTTTGGTTGTCCATTTCACATTCAGTATTATTAATTTTTCGTCCTGTATATACATTTAGCTGGTAGTCTTTTGCTTCACTTTAGGTTAAATTGTCCTTTCAATTTCTTTACTACACCAATCAAATTCTTTTACCAAATTATCAATTTTCAAAGCAGTTATTTTTCCGTTACCGTGTACTTATATTATATACTATAAGGACAGTCTTAGTAATGATAGATTATTTGATTGGACCGCGAATCCAAACAATCCAAACACACCATGATTGCTTTAATCAAGTAATGAGTGAAACAGAACAAACTTATTTCGACGCATTTATTGTGTGACTATTTAAACATAAGAACTATATTTAAATTATAACCATTTATTTGCATTCAAAATACATTTAATGTATAAATTACTATATTTTAATACAACAATTTAATAAAATTTTAAAAAACATTCTGCAGTACACCTGAAAAAAAACTTTATGATCAATGCAGTAATTCTTGTGATGAGAGTAAATATATATAGAGCATATACATTTGAAAGTTATTCTTTTTAAAATCAGTCAAAAAACTAATTGTTTATTCATGTTTAGATAATAAATACTTTTAAGACTACTCTTAAAAATATTATCAAAGTTTGAATAAAACAATCTAACCGATTTTTCAAAATATTTCTAACAAATTATCTTCCCTAAAATACTATAGATATGAGCGGTATACTGCATTCAATAATTTCATTTCCGGTGCAATATAGGTCAACGTATCACTGATTTGGGTCGTGTATTTTGGTGCACGCTGATCAATACTGACGAGGTCCAGATTATACCGTTACATCGAGGCACATAAAGAGGCTTCCCCAGCGGATTGGCTGACCGATGCAACTGTTTTGTTGGACGGTATGTTTCACAAACATCATGAAATTAGCAATTAAATAAAAAAAAGTTTCATTTTACTTTCCGCAATATATAATGATATCTACAAAATCATTAGAATAGAAACAAATAAAAAATAAAACCTGCTTTAAAAAGACCTGTTTAATATAATAAACAAAAAAGTACCTTAAAAGCATTGTTATTTTCTTTTATGAAAATTTTCATGTGTTTTGTCGCTATGAACAAAGAATATTTTTAAATTTTCGAAATTGAAACGAAGTTTCATTTACCGTTCGACATGGTCTCTTCTATAACCAGTACAATGTATAGTAAATGACCATGTCTTTAACGCTTGGAGGTAAATTTTTACAAGGTAGTAATTTAATATATCAGTCTATATTAATTGTTTTGTCGTTCTATCTTATGTGTATTTCTTTCATAAATAATTCAAAAGATTATATCCTGCATTTGTCCTTTACTTTCTCATCATCTGTTACAATATCAAACAAAACCGGCCAGCTATGATTATATTTTTATCGCCTGTTCCAAAGTCAAAGAAAATATTTTGTATCGCTCGTTTGATATTTTGTATCTGTTGAGGGTTCTAATCTACAACATGGTATCTTTTTTATTTTCATTCAAATTGTGGTATATCTAGTACAAATGTTCATGACTCGTAAAAATGTCTATAAAATCTTACGTACTTGATTCATATTATTGCTAAACACACATAACTGCACATAGATAGTTCTTTTTGTGCTTCTAACGAGAACCGCACAACATTGTTTTTTTTTATCACTGTTAATTTTGGATATTTTTCTCAAGTATCGGCACAAAGGTGAGTAAGGCCATGCTTCAGTTCTTAAAATCAATTGTAAATAGTGGCACCGAAATATCCTTAATCGATTAGTGCCACTTAAATACAATTCGGTAATTTCTTTTGCTGATAACAATAGTCTAACTCACGCTAAAGATCTTTCGTTTTAAAATAAACGTATTATATATTTCAGATTTTGTAAGAATACTTGTAGTAATGTAGTTACATTTGACTGCGTATTTTGAGTATCAATAGGAATTGATAGTCCATAAATCATAAAAACGAACTAAAAGTCAATTTGAATTTATCAACGGACTGAATTTTTTTTATATTTTCTTGGGTGGCAAAATTTCACTCTCAGCTTCTTCAAAATCTTCGTCAATAAACACAATATTCAGAGTAAACTAAATTTTCTTTCTAGCAATTTTTTGTTAAAAATAGGACTAATATATCTTGAAGGTTTTCTTCGTCTAAAATGAATTGAAATAATTTTTCTTTCAGTATTATTTCTACAATTTGCACATAATTTGCCTCCTGATCTGAAGTCATTATCTTACCTACATTAGCATCTTTTCAACTTGTTTTTAAGTTTCTCTAAATGTTTTACTTATTGCTTCATATCACTTATTTTTTCCGTCGTAGTTTGCGTCGAAATTTCTATTAGAGCTAATGTGTTACATACATCACGCCATCCATTGACATGTTGCAGTAATTAATTTTGATTATTGAGTATAGAATTCCGAATATATTCTTGAATCAATTATAATATATCTCGGATTCAAAAATAAACTATATCTTAACTTATATCATAAATTGTTTGCATTAAGTTTATTAAAAAAAGCATAATTGTTTAGGCGTGATCAAGTAACAAACATCTAACTTCACGCATTTATATTTCTATTATGTGTTAATTATTGTTCCATATATGTAATTAATTGAGAAAGCTAAAATAATAAATATTGTAAGCTAACATTGCCATTAGGCTTACTGTCATCGTACGATAGTGTTATGGTAAGGTGACTAGAGTTATAGTATTTTATCAATAAATCTAATGTTACAACAAATTAACCACGTATTTTGTTCCATTCAGGATTCCCGTATAAGTCGTGACTTTGTCTCCGAAAAGTTGTCTTGTGTATTTATGCTGTACTATGTGGACGGAGGCGGACGCAGATCTAAGACAGGTGAATGACATCATTATGAAAGAACACGTCGACAAGGTTTTCCATGTGAGATTATGAAAAATCTTGTTGTCGTGTCACATTTTCCCCGTGGTTTTACTTCATGTTTATGTGTAATTGCACTCGTTTTCACCCAATACAGTAGTATTTTATGAATCAATTTCTCATGTTTCCGTCCATCTGTCGTTCCGTCACAGCCGCTTTTCCTCAGAAATGGTTTAAAGCACAAAATTGAAATTTAGCATAACGATTAAGCATCCTCGCATATTTCTCAATACTGATACAACAATTTTAGACGAGACCTACAAATTACTGGATTTCTTTTAAAATTTAATTTGAGATATAGTTTGAAAAAGCGAATTAAAAATTACTTATTTTAAAATTGTTTGCAAACTAGTTTTACAGATGTTTTTAAAAACGTTTATATTTTCTTATCCTTAACGATTTTTTTTAAATAAAAACTTGACCGCTACTTATAATAAAAAAAAAAACAAATAAAAAAGTGTCATGCACGTTGGTATAATTACATAAATAATACTTTTACGACAAAACAATAAAATGTTTTTAAAGAACGTTGCGATATGGCCTTCTATTTTCCATGTAATTCCGCCTATTTTTCCCGCTAATTCACGTGGCTATTCGATAATTCTCACTGGTAAATAAACGTAAAAGAAAACAATTTCTTTGCATGGTTAATTAGCCTATATGTTTAAAAAATATCGCTTGCGGGTTTCATATTGATTAATAGCGTTAATGTAGAATTGTTTTTTACAGCATTTTACAGCAATGTGCTATTTTTTCTTCGCAAACGTTACGTAAAACACACGTTTTGTTTGTCGCAATCTATTTGCATTCGATATTTTTATTGATTTCTTGCATAGTTATGAGATAATTTATAAATTAGTACGAACAAAATAAAATTAAATCCTTCGTAAACAAAATTATCGAACAGAATCAGAAGTGTTACGGCGTCGGGATAAGAGTCCAACTAAATTGTATTCTATTTATATACGTCTTATCATGTATTACATCCGCTCATATGCTAACTATAGTTTTTACTATTTATATACATCTCCTCATATATATTACTTATACTTATAGGCTATTTATATCTGTATAGTTACTTATACGAATGCTACCATTCTTATGCACCCATTATGAAATTGGCAAAATTTAGGAAAGAAAGTGACATCTCATCATCTGAAAACTGTTCATCTATATTGAGAGTCTAAGGTAGAAACTATTATGTGTATTACGTCAGATTAGTGGCTTAGTAAGGTAAAGTAGCATTACTCTTAGTTATTATCTTTAAAATAGCTATAAAAATTTGGCGCACAGTTTACATATCGTTGGAGATATAGTGATAGACTAACATAGTAGCAGAGTGCGTAAATTAATTACGATAATATGTGTATATATATATATAACTTGACTTTCAAACCTTCATATTAGAGCCACGTATGTAATATAAATCTATATGTTAAAATATTTACAAAAGTAAATTCAGCGAACTATAAGTAGCCAATCGAGAAGAATTAGATCATTTTCGAAATAGAGCATTTTTTGGCATATTCCATCAGTTTATATGAGCATCACGTAAACACTACTAAACAGATATAAATAGAAGTTTCACAATCCTATTTCCTAAAGTCAACGAAATTTTCAATTTAGTACTGTTTTTAAGGAAAGTTATCAATTGCGTATTCATAGAGTCCGAAAATACGCAAATATCTTATTACAATATAGAAAAAATAAACAAAAAAATAGCCAGCCTTCTAAAAATCGCCACATGATTTATTATATTATTTTTAACCATTTAATAAATCCAGAAGCCCACTACTCAATGGGTTGAGTTGCGGGTGGAACATTTTTAAATGAAATATATTTTGCCCAATGGGGTCATCATGTCATGTTATCTTATTTTATTACTCGCAAGTAATGATTTACCCATTTTCTAAATGTGTAGAATTAATAAAAAGTAGCTATAGGGTATTAGCTACTTTTTATTATTTCTACCCCTTAAAAATTATCTATCCCTTAAAAATGTTGTACAGTGAAAAAAGAACATACTGTAAAAGGCATTTTAAATCCCGATTTGTTTCATCAATTGGAGAGCAGAAATAAAACTTATGCAATTGCTTCATTTTGCTTCCTAAAACGTAATTGAAAATAATAGATGTAATTAAATGAGTTGTATGTGCAGTTTGATGGTAATTTGCACAGGCGCTATTACAGTATCAAATATAAAGTTTTAAGTGATAATATTCATTAACGCAGTTCCTCTTGCTATATGAAATTAAAAACAGTAGGTAATAATGCTCAATTACCTAGTTGCTAGTGTGGTATCTAATTTAAAGCTGTAAGTATTTGGTCATTTAAGTAGAAGCTTTTGTAGTAAAAATATTAAATTGTACCGTCGAGTTTAAAAATTATTAAGATGTAACTAAAAAACTTCGCAATTTTAAATTATTAAGATGTAACTAAAATTAACAATAATTTTATTATTCACGAATACTTATATAAACATAACTTTTTATTAATTGTCATAATATGTCAAAACAATTCAAAATTCTTCATAAGAGGCAATAATCTCCATTTTTTTATGGACATTATTACTTTGTTTTTTTTTCACAATTTTATTTTAAGTAGTTTCAGAAATAAGGAGTCTGTACATGTTTTATTTAATATTAAAAAAATATTACGTATCTTCCCCATTAAAAAAGCAATTTAATTGTTTTTAATACTATTCAATATTATTCTCCTTATTTCTGAACTAATAAACTTCTGAAATATCTATATTGACATTTTCAGGTTAATATATTTTATTACTATTATTTTTATGTCTGTGGGTCATATTACAGTCAACTGGGTTCTAAAAAGACTGCTGCAATGAGCGAACAGACAGACATGTGAATGGTTTTAAAAGACTTTTGTTTGTCTTTTTGAGATATGAAACCCTAAAAACTGCATGGAAGAAACCTGAGCAAAAGTCAGCGTGGTATTTATCCCAGGTGCAGCAAAAATAAAAATGTTAGCCCTAAACATAACAAATGAAAGAAATAAAAATGTTTTATTTGGAGCGCTAATCAGACCAGTTAGGAAGTTTAAGTTTTTTTCAGACAGCCACGCTATTTTTCGTAATGATTTTTGAATATTATTTCAGTGATATTCTTTGAAGTGCAGATTATATCCCGTTACATCCTCTATACACATATGTAATATATTAATCTCTGAGACCCGTAAACCCGACAGACTTATGAAAAAAGTCACGTAAAATTTGTAAACAGCGAAACACATTCAGTTTACCAACATTAAACGGGTGTGTTGAGATTCCTTCTGTCACTTGAGGGTCCATCATGACATATTCCAGAAAATAATTGTTTTATATAGAAGGGTAATTGGCCCATACTTGGTTAATTTATACTTATATTGGTAAATAAAATTTCCATTGAACAAATAACTTATCTTTATGTATATTCGCTTCTTCTCCGGTAATAGTTTAATAATTAAATTAACAGTATAAATTGGTGAAATTTGAGAAAAAACCGTTGTTTAAGCGAATACATAATGAATTTGTACGATATGAAATAAAATAAATTAGACTGATATATCATACGCAGAGCTTGTTTTCAAATTACACTTTATGTTTACAGATATATTGAATGGAAAACATTTAAAAATAATAAATCAAATAAACAAATCCCTTTCGTATTCTTCATACTTGTCATTACAAACGCTGTTTTTTTCACAGCAGACCGCAATTCAACCATTGCCTCATTCACGAGTTACAACTCGCCCGGCTAATTGGGATTACGTCACTCTGCTACTTGCTTCCGATATTGCATTTCATTTTTCATCGTCGTATTCGCACGATCATTGTAACTTTTACACATCTATAATCATTATTTTATTTTTATTAGTGATGAATTTGCCTTGTATTATTTATATCCGAGGTATAAATTTAACATATTATCTGGGTTAGAATCTGCTGTGGGGAATTCAGTTTTTATTCAGTATCATCAAAAATGTAATATGCTTTTATGATGGTGACGTTTTGCTAGAATTGGAATTCGCTTGTGATGGAAAAAAAAATTTTGTTATATAAATTTAGATTGTGTTTTCTTTTCGTCTGTACGAATAATACACCTTTTTTATAAATGTGGGATATACATAGGTTAATAAAATCAGGATGACATACTGTGCTGAAATCTACAACCTATGCAACTGAACTATTATTAACTATGATATTATGTACGTCAAAATGAAGCAGAAAAATATTTAGCAAGTGTGTACTATATGCAATAAGTGAAGGTTCCTCGAAGATCCATTATTTTAAGAAAAATTTCTCCTTTCAAATCTTGCTTAAAGAAATGTAGGAAAGACATATAGCAATGATTTTTATTATTCTGAGCACTCTTCATATTTCAGCCTTAAATGTTAGGACAATGTTTGATCCATTTATTGTTTTTTATTTTATTACACTCTGTCACAGAACGCCAGTTATTCTTTAATTTGGTATTCAAGTGAATAGCTTGTATGCGTTTCAGATAAGGTCAGTAATATACGCTAGATATTATTTAAAAGATAAGGTCAGGAATACAGTAAGGAAGATACACTTCATGTAAAATATATTAAAAAGATTGTATGGAAAGATTACATTTATCATAGTGAGTCAGTCTGATAATTTCATTTCAGTTCATATTATTCATTTTCTTTTGTTTTTTGTAGATCATCGAACAGTTCAGTGTGAATGTTGTTGGTCGTAGATAAAATTAAGTTTGAAAAAAAATTAACTTTCGGAGGAATATTAGCGACTTTAATAAAAGCCATGAATGATATTAACAATCACACGGTCAGCTGCACATAACCAAAGAAGCTATTTGCAAATTTGTTACATAAACGGGCAAAGCAATACAAGTTATAAGAAAAATCATTGAGAAGAACAACGAATTTTGGAAGAAAATTATGGAAAATTAATTGGTTAATTTATATGTCAAAGTATTTGAAATTAATAATCGCAAATAGCGACCTGTAGCTGTACGTAAAGGTTTTGTGATTGTTCTCCAGGATTGTCTTCTAAGGAATACTACATTTTTATGTAGTATTCCTTTACGATAATACAAATTGCAACCTTGCATGTAGTAATTAATGGAATAAATAATAACAGAGCACCACCTAGCGTTGAAATAAATAATTCCAAATTGGTGATAGTTTATTTTTAATTAATTCAGACATTAGCTATGCATTAAAAAAGCAAATAGTATGAATTATTTTTGGAATCGTTTTTAAAAGGTTATACTTTTTGTACATACTTTGTCGCACTTTTATTGTTATTTTTATTTCCGATTAACATTTCCTAGTATATTAGAAATGCAGTAAGTGTACGGTTATGAAGTTATTTTTGGTTTGTAATATAGTCACAAATTTCAGTTATAAATTATGTGATGAAAATCATCATTTTTTATGGTAATTTTACTATTGCTTTTTACTTGCTTTTCTAGTTTATTAATAAGAAAATATTGAATTGTACAGGTTTTATTCACGTTCCCCATTGTTTATTTTATTGTGCCATAAAATATATTAGCTTTTTTAAAAATTACATTCCGTTTCTACAAAGTTAGACCCATTTTCACCAATTTCCTTTGGGATACCCTAAATTACCTGATTACTCTACGGGGTGGGGAGGATTTATACTTGATTGATGTTAATTTTTTTTAGTAAATATTGATTTTTGGAGCCATAGTACAGCTTAGGAAAGGATTATTAATTACTCATTTATATTTTATTTTTCGTGTTCTGTACCCCAAAAGGGGAAAAAAGAACCCTTATAGAATCACTTCGTTGCCTGTCTCTCGGTCTGTCAAAACCTTTTTTCTCAGGAACGTGTAAAGTTTACTTTAACTTAATAGTTCATGTCATAAATTAATATCAAATACTCAGGTCTACGATGCCTTGGAGCTGTAAATCAAGCTCCTAATTCGATACAATCAAGAAGAACCCTAAAAATACGACCATTTATGCCGCTTGTTTTGATACTCGCAAATAAATCAAAACCTAGAGTTTACTTCGCGTTGACGTAGAATCATGGAATTTGGCAAGAAGTATGGTCTCACAGCGTAAGTGAAGGAAAGAATCATTAATTTCTGATTATGTCACATAAAATAAATATTTTTGAAATATGCGCCTGTGAAAGATATGGTAGGCAATATATTTTCGTTTTGAAAAATAAAAATTTTGTAAATAATTTGATAGGAATATTATGTACCTTTAAATGTTTATAAATACCTCACTGTATACGGAAACCTTGTAGTACGTGCTTGACTGGATTTATTTCGTTACAAATATTGCAACCTTTTACCTATCGTTTTAACGTTTATTTGTTTTCCCCGCTGTATTATTTCAGAGGGAAGGGAAGAACAGAAAAGTTGCTTGAAAATTGTTTCTCAAGATCACTGCATTTTCGTAAAATTCCATGTACGCAAGATTAGAACAAAATAAAAAAGGTTTTGAGAGAAACAGTTTTTTTCATATATGTTGGAAAAAACATTTTATTCATGTAGTAAAAAAATAAAATGCATTTATTTTACTCTGAACATAAAATATAACCCGCGAAACAAAAGTTAAGTAAAGTTTCTCCTTTGGCGACCGCACGTTTCCAACGTTGAAGGGTAAAGCAAATTGCAGTAATTATTCCCCTGTCACACTACTTCCCCTTCGGAGCAATCCGTATGTCTCATGTGTCCCATGAATGCAATACGGGGTCCTCCCAGCCATTTTGAAAGTCGTAAAAACTCGATTAAAACAAATTAATATTATTGGGCGGCGGTCTTCATGTCCATTTTCTTCATCCCTCCGAATAGGGTTACCATACCTTTATTGTTTTATTTTTAAAATATGAAACTTTGCATTTATCATGGAACTATTGATTAAGCTTGTATATTGGCGGGGTTTATTTCCAAATAATAAAAGAAGAAAAATATAAAAAAGTATTATTTTAGGTTATAAATAGGACGGGGAAAAATAGGCCTGGTGTTACAGAAATAAAATGTAATTAAAAAAATCGACAATTCCATACTAATTAGGGTCTTATAACTATTTAAAAATATAAATTTTCACAATGTAAATATTTTACCTACTATATTTTTATAGGCGTAGAATATGGTGCATATTTAAACAATTATAAGATCTAGGATAATCAATGCAGTTTTCCCCTAATCTTTCAGTCACGTTTCACCAACCCTGCTTTTAATGAGTTTTGGTTCAATAGTAACGGAAATAAGAAAGTCTTATTTCAACATTTTTTAAAACACGCTTTTAAATAAAAGCAAAATTCAATATTATGAAAAAATTTAAAATGTGTTTGTGTTCCACATGAACAAACTTTGCAAATGATATCACACGTTATGTACAAAGTAAAAAAAATATTTGAGCACTTCAGTTACCCCCACTTTAATCCTTACAGGAATATTTTACAAAAGTTAGCTAGTGGAAAACATGTGGGTTAGTATGATGTTATTAGTACACCGCATTTCAAGTTGCTACATTGCAAGTTTCTCAGAAAATTGGCTGTGACCGATCGACTGATATATAGACATGTGAGTGATATTATAAGAGTTGCTATTTTCAGTTGGAAATATGAAAGTCTAAAAACAAATTTTTTTTAATGAAAATAACCAAACAATTCAACAACTTACAATTAGGAAGGAGCGAAACATGATGTAAAATTTGTAGTTGTATTAAAAATTATATTCATAAATGCACACATATTTTATTAATTGGCCAAGAATGATTAATAAGAAATGAAAATAACAATAAACCTAACGGAGTGCAGAAACAAATACAGAAACTCTTACAAAAAATATTCAATATCGGAATGTTTATTCTGTATTTTTGTGCAAATGAATATGCTCTTCGCTCTTTTTGAATTTTACTTGTTTTTTTTCGACGGTCCTCTCCAGCCCACGAGTTTCGTAGTCTAGTCTATTATATGTGTGAAGAGGATACAAGACGCAATGTTCACTTTGTTTCATCTTAAATTTCATAGATATAGCATTTAAAAATTAAAGTGAAAAATAATTTCATTTTTTATTATGAATCAAAATTTCTCATTTCCCTGAATGACATTTTTAATAAAAATTTTTAGAAGTTTTTTTCTAGCCTTGTAAAACCTGAGTCCGATATTATATGAATTTGTGTCAATCCCTTTTGCTTAATAACCTTAATAACCTAATATGTACTCAAAAAACGAAAAAAAAATAAAACAATATATTTAAAAGCTTCCAAACTCAACCAAACCTTATTTTATATTTGGAGACCTAATATCATAAAACAATGTAATTTCAAGAAAGCATCAGAAATTCAGAGCCGAATCAGTATGTAGGGAATAACCCTATTGACCTTATGCTTTTGACGTAACTAAAATAATGATTTACTTATTTCTAAATTCGCCACATAGACACCCTATTGCGGCCGTCCGCAAAACAGCAGAGTGAGGAAATGATAATTGTTGGGAAATTAATGTTTTAAATTTTGTTACTCCCTCCAATCGTGAACACGTAATCACTGTATATTATGTATTTCATATCAGTGTTAAATACGGTGTCCTAAACGACACTAATTTTTATGTCGTTTACTTTATCTGACTCATAAATGAAAGCTTAAAAAGGGACAATTTCAATTTGATAATTTTCCGATGCCATTATATATATTTAACTTGTAATTGTAATTGTAATGACTGTATGTCATTCAATTGTACCGCACAGAAGGATTTCGGGGAAATTCTCCCACGTTTTTCATTGGTTTAATATTTTATTTCTCATCAAGTTTTCTAATATTATTACGTAATTTCAAAAAATTCCAATAATTGAATTAGATTTGATAGTGTCTTCTAAATTTTTCTCATTACAATTGAAATATTTATACAGATTTTGACGATTTGAGATGAATAAAAGACGAATCTGTCCGTAATCATTTTTAATTTTCAGATTGTTCAGATATATCTCCTAACATCAGATGAATCTTCCTTTTGGGCAGAAAACGTTTTATACTTATTTTATTTTCATGCTAATATATAAAGTGCAAAGTTTTTTGTTTACTTTGTTTATTTGTCTTGTCTGTTTGCACACTAACCTTTAGAAGTATGGAAAATTAATACTTGTCTAAAAATTATAAGATATATATTACTACGCTACAATTCACAGGGACAGAGCGATAATAAAAAAAATATAACGGAAGGTGGGAAGGATGTATGAGAAGCAGGATTATTTATTAATGAACCATTCCGAGTATTTGTGTCAAAATTTATTACTTAGATAATTAGACCCATAATTAAAATAATTCTATGTGGATAAAACAACGGCGGATAGCAAATAGTTAATAAATTTGAATCCGTTTTTTTTCTATTAAGACGAATTTATTGTTTGAAGTCACAGCGACTATGATGAAGAAAATCTATTAGACGTATCATTTAAGAAGTTGTAATATCGCTATCCGCTTTAATATTGATCATTTGTCAGGATATTGATGGTTTTATGATGGGTGGTGGAAAGATATATTGGTCAGAAACGGGTCATTATTTTATTAATTTTAGTAATTGTCAAGTGGTACCATATTTTGAAAAAAGGGATGGTCCATAATCAGGGTCATATTATTTCAAAACAAAATTATTCTTTAAAATCAAATTATATATTTTGATCTACTAATAGAGTTTACGGATTTTTGAAATCCATGTCACACGTCTATCAAAAAAGCAATAGTTAAATATATACCTTAATTTAATTCACATAGTATTCCTCTTCCGCCAAATAATATCAAGAGGCAATTGCCAGGCGCGTTCTAGTCTTGTATAATTATCTTAATTGGTTACATAACCGTTATTTTGTTGGAACCGCAAACAATCCAAATGCATATTTCATGAGTATGGTTGTGATTATTTTTCAGTTGAAAAAAGCATTTGAAATTTAAAACGTCGATATTGGACTGACGTTGTCGTTGACGTTTTATTTGGTCTCTAAACAGCTTTCTTTCCTTTTTTGCTTATATTGTAAGTCGAGTAATAGATAGTACGTTAAGACTCGTTCCCATTACTAGGCGTAATTTTAAAACCAATTCTCAGTTTTTAAATGGAAAATCTCTATGCGAATTCAGATTGACTCAGAACTTTGATTATAGAAGACTGAAGCTAAGAGTTTCAGAAGAGGTTCACGTTACAGAAAAACGATTTGGTTTTAAAACAATCTAGTACGAGCATCCATATAAGAATATATATTTTCTTTTGACACTTTCGCTTGTTTTCTTCATATCATACTATTTTTCGGCTATATATAGCTCGACGCCTAATGAACCACAGCATCTTATAAAAAAACATACCTAATGGAATACTATAAAAATCGCGACGCTCAATCTTCTCTTCTGTTAACAACTGAACTTTGGCAAGAAAAGATTAAAAATATGGAAATATCACAAAAAGAACTTGAGGTGCTCTAATTTCATTAACCCCTTAAAAGACAAAAAGCAAATAAAAAGAAACGGCAATATACGCGAAACGAAGGATGAGTGTGTACTCTTCTACTAACCAGCCAAGCATTGAATTATTCAATGCAATTTTTTTTATTTGCCTGTTAATCCTCGTCCAGAGCGACCTTCTGCTTTAAATTTATAAAAATTATTAAATATACTGAAATGAATTCTAGGTTAAATTCTCATTAACTGGAAGTACTGTTCTCATAATCTACAACTTTGTACCACCTATGGGAGCTTGAGCTCAGACTGATGAACTAATATGGCTGGTTTCAATGAAATATTATATGTTAATGGAATTAAAAAAGTGGGCAAACTAATATAATCAATGTTTAACTCTACACGGGACAGTAAAAACCGCGTGTTCACCGCTGTCAGGTCGACAACAACGTCACCGAGTCATCGTGCACATTTCGGGTCGCTCTCTCTGCCAATAGTGCTTCAATGAAAAATACGTACGAAAAAAATCACTAAAACTTTGTTTATAAATACGCTATTAGTAGTGAAAACCGTCAATTTTACTTGCTACATCAGTGCATAAAGTACAATTGCATATGAAGAAAATAAGCAAAACGTGCACTTTAACAAAAGCTAATTTTGCATCACTCTTTTTTTATTTTTATAGAACGTTCAATGGACTTTATTTTTTATAATTACAAAGGTTGCTCGCCATTTATTTTAAAAGAAAAATATTATTTAACAAAACTGTTCCCAACAAGTAATATTTTTAGAACGAATCGCCTGATACGGTTCACCTTGAATTTTTAAAATCGACGTACACTCGTACGTAAAAACTCTTCATATTGAACATACGTGAATAAAAATAAATAAAAATAGGGAAAAAAACATTTTAATCGTTATGAGCCACTAGAGACACTACAAGACAAGTTGATTAGACAGTAACGCAAAAACTCTATTCTCTCTTTTTCGTGTGTCATATTCTAGAAACAATTTATATCCCGCGACATGTGTTTTTTTATATACCCATGAAAAATTAAAATTTCGATGCGTGAGTTTATCATGCACTTGTTAATTACTTTATTTTTACAACACTGAAATTTCCAAAAATACGTATACCCGTATGTAAGTCTATGTAAAAATACAGAAAACTACTTTATATGTCCCAACATATAAAATTCTGCATGTTTAAAAGTTTTCAAGAATGTAACAATAATACACTGAAACTGGGAATATTTTTCCGACATTTTCCATTTAAACCACAAAACGCTTATTTTGTGCTGAGCCGAATATTTGCCGACCGCGCTTATTCAGCCCAGAACCAATATCCGTCGCGACTATGCGCTAAACAAACGGAGGTTTGTGAGAGAGTTATGGAAGGGAGTGCTCATGATGGAGCGACGTGCAACGCTACGCAAATATTGGCTAGGAACCGCAAACTTCACTGGTTATACCCGTCCGTTGTTTGTGTGAATTTACAATTTCAATAATTGTACAATACAAACTTTGAAAACTGTTCACGTTAAATTTATACAGAATTTCCTCAAACATACTGAGGTAATATTCGTTGTTGGGGCTATATTAGAGAAAGCCCCCCAAGTGCGGCCTACCCCTCCGTTACGCGTATCATTGCACGAAATATTTAACAAGTTTATGATTAATTTAGTTATTGTTCTTCTTCTTGTTGTCTTACTATATGTATTAATTTATTTTATAGAGGTTGACTGAAGGAGATTTTCGGCCAAACAATAATTTAAAAGTATCAAGGGTGGTTAGAATCTAATAGGCAATAAGTACGTAGAGACAGATCATAAATACATTTCAGCTATTTGTAAAACGAGTAGCTTTTGTACAACTATATAATTCAACAACAGGACGAAGTCCAGTGTTATTACAAAAAACCTCCAAATAGAACTTGCACACTTATGTTCTTTCCATACTCAAATAATCACTTACAGGTACGCAGTATTTATATTTAAACTATTTATATATATACATATTAGGAACGTGTGTACCCGTACTTTCATAATTAGGAGACGGAGGGGGGAGATTAGGTCATATTATACAAAAGACGAAATCATTATCAATATAATTTTTGATAGGGAAGAGTACGAACGTAATCAAAATTAGGTGTACTTAAACAATTCGTTGAAGCCTTGAACGAACAAGAAGAATATTTCAAATATTTTCGAGAAATATTTCCATTTTTGTCATAAGCTAATTTTAAAGAAGGATTTTTGCTGACTTTATTTTAAAGAAAATTAATAAAAAGATAAGAATTTCGAAAAGAAAGCATATATCAATCTTAAAGATTTTTTTAGGAAGCAAAATGCGAAGAAATGGTTTAAAAAATCTTGAAATGTGTCTTAAGATTGGATTACTTTGCAAATTTAAACTTCTACTTATTTTAATTTGCAATTTAAACCTCTACTTAGATATTTTTCTAAAAACTTTGGAATTTTACCTGCATACACTAAAGTTCACTTAAAGTTTTTGTGGAGAAAGATTCCGGATATCAATACGTAAAGAAAATGGAACGAAGATATCAGGAAAGTGGAACATAGCCATGATGACGTACTACTTCTGATGCTTGAACCGATGAAGGTTTCAGAATAAATATGTTTTTACGAACATAGCTTGCATACTTTCCTTTATTATAGTCGTTTCAGTAACTGTATTGTAGAATTTTAGTTAAACTGTCTCATTTCCCGCCCCGAAAGTCCTAATTTGATAGAAATAAACTGTGTTCATATTCATAATTAACAAATTCAAATACCATTAGAGAACTTGTGAAACCCTGGGAAATGAAATGTTATAATTAACCTATCTTTAAAATCCAATAGATGTTATAGAATCCATTTTCTTCTTTTTACAGAACCGGAGACAATATCACAAAAAACATGAAAATGTGCTATATTTTAACGCAATATAGCATTTGAAATAGTACACGTACTCCATGTTTGATACGAACTGTACCTAAAAAGAGGTTTTCCAAAAAATTTTGTAAACTTTTACACATATTCTATAATTAAACTACAATATAAAATTAAAAATTGCTTCTGCACGTCTCATATTATGGGTTATTTTTGGAAAGATCTTTCAAAACGAAACGGAAATTTCGCCTACAATATTTATTTTAACACAATATGATCAACATATTGTGTTAATATGTTACAATAATGTTAATATGTTACAATTTATTAATAGACATGATAATTTTTCAATGCTACAAAAGACCATAATCGTCAGTAAATTCCTTCATTAAAATGAAGTAAAATAATATTTTCTTTAAATAAACACCTTTGCAGAGTGGAAGCGATTTTTTTATCTATCCTATTTTATGGTGAATCATTGAATAGGTCTTCTAAATTTAAGTGAGGGTTTCACTTATTACATTTAAATTTTAAACCCCCTTTTTCGAGATATTAATATTTAATGTAACTTTTAATGTTTTTGAGATTATTAAAAATTTATGTATTTAAAATCAAACCATTTCTGTTGACTTGCATCAGCAATTTCAGGTGACATAGGCATCTGCGGAATCCTACATTGAATAGAATAAGTGTATTTCAACATGCAATTGTCTAATTTTTTATCGATATCACCAAAATCAGTAAACGTCTGTACGTTATCATTATCATTTCGAATTACATTTCAAATATGAAAACATGGCGACAAGAATATACTTTATCAAAACCAAACCCTGATGTGACGACTAGTACATTTACTCTATAATCAGGAAATAAAACTTTACAAATACATAAATGTATTATTTATTTGTCTATAAATACAGTTTATTGACACGAACTAAGAAGACTTGGTGATTTCAGAAGAGCTAGCCCAGTGGTGTGCACGAGACCAGGCACTATTAGACTCGTTTCATGTGCTGGATTTTACATTGCGATCTAGGCACAGAAACCTATTTACCACAATAAATACAAATTATCTCTTAATCAACCAGCATAAATTTGGTATTTTTTTAGTTCGTTCATTGATACTGCTAAGGGCTTCATTTAAGAAGATAATATTTAGAAATATTTCCAAAATACTTGAGCTTTTGAATTTGCCAATATTTTGTTATGACTGAATATCCATAGTAAATTTGTTTCTCATCCTTAATATACAACAGTGTTAGAAAAATATTCGAAAGGATGATTGCAGTATTCCATTCATTTTTGGATTCGATTGGATTGTTCGGCGTTCGTTTATGTTTACATATACTTGGTAACATATGATAGTGTAATATAAAAGTTTTTTGTAGTCAGGCAAAATTGGAAAAAAATTATAAAACGTAGAAACTAAGTAAATACTCTAAGTGTTTTTTCGTAAAATATGAAAAAAACTAAACCTATATTTAGGTATATTACGATGGAAATAACATTGAATGACAATTTTCTCATGTTAAATCTATCTCGAAGTGGCACGGATAATTTTTAAATTACTGGCAATTTATAAAAAACAAATGATAATTTTTGGTGGACCACTGACGCAAGTACACCTGGAAATGTGTATATATATATATATATATATATATATATATATATATGTATATATGTATATATGTATATATATATATATGTATATATATATATATATATATATAAATATATAGTAGTATCTAATAAGAAATTTGTCTACAGGGTAGTGCGTACCTCAGATTAAACGATTCGTAAAATAGTTATTTATTTTATATTTTTACCAGCATCCCATAAATATAAAAAATCTGTGAACCATGTCGATTGATGTTGCGAAATATTAAAACACATTCAGGCATTTGTAGACAGATGAAAAAAAAGACATGCAGAAACTACTAAGAAAATATTTCAAAATTATATACGATAAAATTTATCCATAATTATAATTTGAATCCATAGAATTATTCCAGTTCATTCGAATCCAATCAGCGGTTTTTAGATGAGAACAAAACAAATAGTCGAAGAGACAAAAATTATAAAATAAATGCGTTTTGTTTATATATATATATATATATATATATATATATATATATATATATATATATGTGTGTGTCAATTTACAAATCAATAATATAAATATTGGATGCTTATTGCATATAGCGTATGCTTTGTATTATATAAATGTAAACTCTCTCGTACGCACCTCATAATATAAATTTGGCGAAGAAACTGCACATTTAAAAATTCCTTTGTATCCTATTTAAGCTATCGCAGTGCAGTCGGTTGTGAAATATTACGACCATATCATATCATTTCTTCTTAGTTATCAGTTATTTGCATTAAATCTCAAAATATCTGTCGATTAAATAACTTATTTCGGAAATTCTGTGTGATGAATCTATAATTGAGCAAATTTTCTAACATTCTTTAAAGAAATAAATGCCTTCCCATATTTATAAGTTCTTCCACTACGTTCTGAGATAGGAGCGGTCCAAAAAAATCTCAAAATATTCTAATAAGTAACATAATTGCTGAATCTTTAGTTTGAGAGTGTCTGTACACAAACTAACTAAAAATTAAAAATTCTGTTGATAAAACCCGTGCGCCTTTACTTTCATCTTTCGTACTTTAACTCTGATCAAAGTAAAATAATTTGATTTGAGCAATGTATATACACCAACACAAGGAAATTACAATAACAAGAGATAAATACAACAAGAAAATACAAATATTGAATATATTTGGCGTTAATTTTGTAGAAATTCATTAATCACAATTAAATGAAACTACGTGATGTAGTATTATTTCTACTTTCTTTAATTTCTTTAACCACGACCTAGGTTTCGTTGTATTACAACATCTTCAGGTGGGATATTAGAAAGAATCTTTGCTAATATCCCACTTGAAGATGTAATACAACGAAACCTAGGTCGTGGTTAAAGAAATTAAAGAAAGTAGAAATAATACTACATCACGTAGTTTCATTTAATTGTGAAGAAAATACAAATAAACTTTGTCTCCCTTCTCTTTTGAATTAATGAATAAAGTCTTTTAAGTATAGTCAGAGTGTGAAAATCTCAAATTTTAATTGATAGTGGTAAAATAGTGTATTTTATTTATTTTAATAATATTTATTTAATAATTATAATATATAAACGTTTTCTTGGAAATTCGTTATTTGTCAAAATGTTGGTTACACTCGTATTCTACTTTACCTATTTTTTTGCCTGTTGCTATATATTACACGCAATATAATATAAATGAAATTTTTTTATGTAATTTAAGCAATGTATAGTTATCCTTTCTATTAGTTCCTTCGTATCACGTAATCTTTCAATCTATATTAATCAGACATTATAACGAATCCTAATTAAATAAAATTTGTCATGTTTTCCGAAGCTAATATTAAAATTGACGTTAATTTAATTAAACGTTGTGCAAAATTAATAAAAGGCTTGAACTTGGGTGGGGAACAGATGGAAGATGAAAGGCGTCAAGTAGAATTTATTTTACGTTTATATTAATTTACTTAGTATTTCACTGAATATTTCATGATCCGAATATCGCATTAAGGAAAGTGATATAAAATATTCAGCAGATAGGACGATATTCCAAAAAAATTTTGGTGTAATTATTTGCCAGTTTCTGTGATTTGATTGACTTTGACTACCTTCATGATTCTTGAGTTATTCTTTACTACATTTCAGTGAACTTTATTTAATGTTCTCTCTTTAAAGGGTTTCTTAATATTCATATCGGGTTTCAGTTTATAACTTTCGCTAAATAATACTAACTGTTGTTTTTTATATTCTTTCTACGTAGAGAATATTTTTGCAAAATAACCAGACAATGCCTTCAATACTTTCGTGAAAAAAGGATAAAATAAAAATTATTCGAATTTAGGGAAACGCAACAACTATATACTTTCATTATTATTTGTAAGTTATTATATCTTTACGTCCGAAAAGGACTGACCACATACACGATACATGAGTAAAAATATTTTAGACTAATCTCTGATATATGCAGATATTGATATATTATTAAAACCATATGATATACACTTACGACTTCCAATACCATTCTTAAACAGGCACCTAAGTACAAATGATGATCCGTAAAAGAAATTCAGCTCGTTAAAAATTAACCACTTAGTAACAAAATGTTTATTATGGTGATATTTCAACTATTATAATCGCGTTAATAACGACCACTTCCATTTAGCTAAAAATAGTCGAATTGTGTTTCCGTGTACATACTCTATATACAAACTACCGTACCATAGTGAAGTTTCAATTATATTTAAAACTATATAACGCTATCGATTCGTAAAGTATCTTGACATAATAAAACGGATCTTTTTTATAATAACATGTTCCTTACGAATGAATATTTTACTAAACACTAAAAATGCAGAAAACTTATTTGATTAAGGCATTTCAGTGTTAGTGAAGGAAATTCTAATAGAGCGTCTCACATGAGAAATACACGTGTAAACTAATTTCTTGTTTCTAAAAAACGTTAAAAAATTTAGAGTAAATATATTTTAATACACATCTATACGATTTGCCATATGCTCATAAAAGAAAGAAATATGTTTGAACAAATCCGTTTGAATGAAAAAGTGAATGTCACATTCAGATGAATCCTAAACGGGCCTTCAAAATCTATATAATTCTAATCTGAAAAATAAGGATAATTTCCAAATTCTGAAAAATAAAAATATTTTCCAAATACTAAAAAATAACGATATTTTCTTCATATTTTCATATTCTAACAACATTAATAATATTATGCAAAATACAGTAATAATCCGAATCCATTTTAATTTAGCATTATATTGCGATAGCTAGGCACCGCAAGCTTTCAATCGAGATTCGATTTTACTAATATTGGGAGCGAAACCTTGAAAACGATAAACCAATTAGCTACTAAAGGTAATGAAATATTTTACCTTTCCATGTCACAATTTGCTTGTCACGTTTCATATTAGCGGCTTCATTTTAAATTCAAAAAATTATAAGGCATCATCGGATTACACTTAATAAACAAACAAAGCCAAATTTTTTAATTATTGTGCAACCTTGTTCACTTAACATAAAGTACGGTAGATTTAATTGGTTTGTATAATTCTTCAGCGGGTAAAAATTTCGGAATATGCTTTACTTATACATAATTACTTCCTTTGCGGTCAATATGGTTTACTACTTCGTCTAATTTCAAGATTATTCATCAAACAATTTCTAAGAGAAACTGCTATCACAGAAGGACAGACGGACGGACACATTACTGAATTTACAAGGACTTTGATTTTTCGTAATTGTGAGATGTATCAATCTCTAAAATTGCAACTCTATTTGAAATATTGATTATGCAGTTATATCTGTTATATGCTATGTGTAAAGCTCATTCCACACTTGCATACATTTACATCAAATATGTGAGTCTTCTAAAAAATGTGTCCTTTTTTAAAATTTAATAAAATAATTTCTATTAAGGATACAGTTCTAATTATATTTTTATCTTTTGAAAAATTTGATAACAGTAAAAATTTCTAGCAAATAATAGCACTGGCTTCATTTGAGAAAGCAGTCACGCAATGTGCAATTTCATTGACTGTTTCATATAAAGTTGAGTATCACTAATGATGCGTGTCATGATTTCGGTGGTGTATCATGGGGTGCATTGGAATTAATTCAATATTTAACGTATCTTCATTAAAATAATCCAAAGTCATATCTCATAATTTTGATGAAGAGTCTTTACTACCGCGCATCACTACCGCGCGAGATGGCAAACTTCTGAATTTATTTTTTAACCAGTTGATTCTTCTATCGGCAGTATGGTAACTAACGCCATTGCGTGGAAATCATCATACGTTTCTAAGGTTCATATTTTCTAGTTGTAATAAAAAGTAATTTGTTTTCGCAGGCCGACATCTTTCACCACTGACACTCATAATTTCCCCTCATTAAAAGTGAAATTTTTCATAATTTCGAAAAATCATAATTTCTCCTCGCCAAATATGATGATTTCGCCGAATCAGAATTTAAATCAAAGAATAAATTTTCGGATAATATAGACATTCTTCATTCTTTTAATTTCATTGGACACACAATAGTTGAAATACGACAATTTTGTTTGCTTACAAAACTGTTGATTTCTTAGTGGGATTATCACGGACTTATTAAATCGGAGGAATTCCACGAAACATGTGGTGAACAAACACAATTTTCAATACAAGCATTAATAGCACCGACGTTTTGTGTAAATATGTTAATTTTTACAGTCACTTGTCATGTCTAGTAAAGAAAAGGTGCGAGTTATCCTAAGTAATACTTACACTTTACTAATTTTATAGCAATAAACTTAATAAAAATTATAATATAAATTGTACATATTTATAATATAGAAATTCCACCGAGAACGATACTAAATGCACGACAAATGGCGCTAAAGTCTGTGATGACCTGTCGAGTGGTACTAATGCATGGTATTAGCGCTCGGATATGTTCCGGCCGGTGCATTCGGTAGTTGGTTTCACAAGCACTACATAGTTTTAACGTGACAGAAAAACTCCAAGTCCCTAAACACGTTTTATTTTACAAACTCAGCAATAAGCTGCAAACATCGCGGCTACGTCTATAAAAAGTTGTCAATACAACCTCATTAGAATAAACATATAGAATATCCTCATTCGATATACCTATAGAACATCCTCATATAGAACATTCTCATTGGAATATACACTCCCGATACAAAAACATACATTTATCCACAAATCTACATATATATATATATATATATATATATATATATGTGTGTGTGTATATATATATACACACACAAACAAAACCCTTACACCTGCTTATACACATATTGATATGAGATGAACTAGAGGTGAAGAAAAAGATACAAATAAATTAGAAACAAATTCGACTTCATCAAGTCTGCAATGTGCCGAACGAAAATTAGATTTTATACTTATAAAAACATTTATTTTGTATTGCAATATGTTACACAGTGACAACAAGTAGTTTTATAAGGCCCCTAACCGAACAATAGAATAATAAAGTACATGATACATCATAAACTTTTTATACCAGTATGCTTGTCTACTAAATCCATTATGCCGATATTTGAAATTCACAAATGTGTCTCAAACCGGTAAACTAGTTAAAACAACTCAGTATATTGGTTGAGACTTCATTCTCGGGAATGGCAAGATGTCTAAGAAGATACAACATATGACGAAAACTCACATATATCATTATCTCTCTAGTTTGAACTATTAAAATATGAGGATAATCTCTTCATCCTTAGTCCTTTCTTTTAATTATTGGAAAAAGTAATTATATTTTTTAATAATATATTTATTAAAAATAGTAATTATATTTTTTTTTAAATATTTTGAAGAAAAGAATGATTTAAACTGCCAGTATAATATTGTATTTATTAATTTCGGACTATTTTACACGAATTAAAATATACTCGAGCAATTTATCGCGAGTGAGAAAGTTTTAATAGAATAAAACGTTAATGTTTAGTGAACTTTAAACAGTTTAAAAGAGTTGTAGAGGAAACTGATCCACTTCGCGGCAAAAAAAAATCATGTGGTATAAAAAAATATTGAATGAAAATTGTTACAAAAATTTCATTTTCATATTAATTTCATATTTAAGACAAAACCTTTTTTAAAAAAACACACAAAATATGGAAGTTAAAGTAACTTAAAATTAGATAGAAAAAAGTGTGCGTGTTAGCTCCGACGCGAGATTGGAGTTTACTCCTTAAGTACGATTATTTTAGAATGTGTAAAATAGGTAACACTGTATGTAAATATAAATATCAATATCATTAAATGTAAATGGAAAATTCTTTAATAAAAAAATGCTGACAATGTAATTATCGTCAAGTAAAACACAAATCAACAAAATAAAATTTATACAACATAACTAAAAACATTTATTAACGTCAGACTAGAAGCTAAAATTAAAGAGGACTTTTTAATTTTGTAGAATAGAAGACAGCAAATATTTACACTTAATGACATTTAATGATTACGTCTTGATATAAGCAAATGATAGTAAACTATGTTTGTTACACTCCGTCATTGCTATTACGCCATAAGAAAACGCTAAATAAGTATATTAATATCTCACTCTAAAGATGCGCAGAAATGTTGGTGTTTTAACGTTCCGGACTTCGTACTTACACTTTTTTACCGCTCTGAACTTCTGATTTTATTCCTCATAAAACTTTATATCAGGCCTTATACATGAAGATCGATTCTTAAGGGGTAAACTCCAAAAATAAAACCAAGATAATATTTAAATTATAGCAACTAGCTTTTGCCCATAAATTTGCTCGCATGTATTTTCAGTACAGATAGCAAAATTTTTGTATAGAAATGTAGCTTTCAGGAAAGCTATTTATTAACAAGTTTAACAAGTTTCAGTAACTAATGTTTATTTTTTTCTCGCTGCGTGAGAGGTCAATGTCGAGGGCTTCGTAGCTGTATATGCTGCTAGTTGTTCGATTGCTTATAGAAAAAAAACTTCAGCCTTGTACAATTATTTGAAGCTATCAGTGTTTTATAATGCATAGTTATTACTATATATTTTGCACTGTAATCGTTCATTATATACTTATTCCTAATTTATTTAATCATCCAAAATATTTTGATTTCCAGGAAAGATGGGGGAGATGACTTCCCAATAACATTTGAGCAAATTATTCGTACGGTCATCTTATCGATGGTACCAACTTAGCCACAAATAGCTAACCATATCCTTCGAATTTTATGATGCAAGTTGACCGAAATAATTGTTATTAAAATTACTACTCAAATGCCAAGACATTCAATATTGCGCAAGCGCACAAGTACGCACACGTGCATGCACACGCACACGTACTCACGCACACACACACACACACACACACATATTACTCATAACCCTAATGAAACAAATATTAGTATTTAAATGATATTACATATCATCACTTTATTGAACTTAAAAGTTGACGACATCATCAAAAAATAGATCTTGCCCATCACGGCCATGCCATAATTGTGTTATAAACAATGTGCCGCCTGTAGCATAAATGTTCATTGGTATACGTTTTCTGCGTCATTTCTCATCTAGAACTTGTGTAACGTTTCACAAATTTCTACAAATATAAGATATGTAGTGTTTTATAAAAATTGTAAAAACTGTGATCCTGTCCCATTCTAATTTTCTTTATATACACATGTACTACGTATTAGCGTACATAGCGTGACCAATCATTAATTATATTGTTTTGTTTCTTATTCATTCAATTTAAATATATTCTACTTTTATAAAGTAATTTATATTTAAATCGGCAATGTGCATGTGATAACCGTTCTCTGCACCATTTGTTAAATATATATATTGCGCTTCATTGTAACAAAGCATCTTATTGATACTCGCGTTGCGTAACTTCCGTCTTATGTTTTCATTACGCTTTCTTAATCGATTTACATTTTATTTTCAAAAATTAAACGACTTTTTGCAGGAAAAAGTTAAACGTACCCCTGTGTACACCCAAACATTTTTCCAGGCCAAGTTCACGAAAACACGTGCAGTTTTGTGCACGTATAATGAAGAAAGTAAAAAGTTTTATTTAGTTTTCCGTATAATCTATATTATAAAATTAAAAGAAATTTGAGTTTAAAAAAAGTTGTCAGTGTACTCGTTCATTGGTTTTGTTTTTAATGACAACTGACAATATTATTAAGCAAAACGTAAAACAAACTTGATTATAAGCAATTATTTTGTCAATTACTGGCTAATGTAACAAAGTATATTTTCGATATATATAAAAAAAATAAAAGGTTTCAATAGCTATGTCTTACATAATTATTAACTGGATAATTTTACCCAAAATTATAAATTATAATTACGAGGAAATCAAACATGAACGGTAGTTGTATGCTGTACATAATCCTTACATAAAAGGAAGTTTGCATATATGATTTTTTGTACTTAAACCCAAAACACAACTTTACGGTTTACTGTGTGATAATGAAAAACTTTATTCAGAATTAATTGGTATATGGTATATAAAATAAATGATGGTTATTTATGTAATTGGTATATTGGTATCATTGAGAAGATCTCACTCAGGTAAAACATTATTTTTGGTTACTTTTTTTTAAATTCGAAGGAACGATTTATTTTAGCATCAAATGTGATATTTTAAAACTATCTTATTACCAGGTATGTTTGAAAAACTCCCTACTTAGGACACTAGTTTGGCTCCGGCATTTCTTATATCACGACAAATACTAAAAAAAGATTAATATCAAATAGAATATCTGTAATTAAGGAAGTGAAAGCATTTTTTAAAAATTCCAGATATTTTAATTGATGAAGTTAACTAGGTCATATATTTCTAAAGCAAAAAATTATTATAAACATTTGTAAATAGTTTAATTAAAAGCAATGTGTGCTTAAATAAACAAAGCAAGTAGCGCGAGTTTCATTTCTAATTAAAAGGTTAATTCAATATTTCTCAAATGTAGCCCAGCCATACTTTATTCAATTTTCTCCGCACAACTTTTTGCCAAACTCAAGATAAACTTAAGTGGTCGTACTATTATGGGAATGAGCCGTACATTATATACAATCAGTCTCTGAAAAAATATTTGAACGATATTAAAAAAAATCAAATTCACACTGAGAAAGCAGGTTGTAAGAAGGAAAGAGCCAAGAATTAGGAAAGCTCTCTTTCCATACATCGGTTACTTAGAACAAGTGAGTACATGACTGTATAACAAGGGCGAGCAAATGAATTTAAAGTTATTGGTCAACATAAAAATCTTATTATCTTATTAATTTTCTGTCACGCAATGCTTTCAGAATATTCGAGTTCATAAAATATCTAGGGCCTATATATATAACCTGATCATCTACATTTTATTATACGAAGGCATTTTATTTAAATTAACTTCACCCAGTTCCCATATAAAAAATAATTTTTACATAAAATTAATATTCACTACTGTTCTCATAAATGTTTATCTCGTCGATATTCCAGATATTTTATTTTACAAATGTGTGCGACCTGACTACGCAAGAATAATTTATTAAAATATGCGTTCTACAGTATTTGAATAAATATTTAAAGAACAGGGCCAGTAATCGCTACGGTGAATTAACGAAAATGCAAACAGGTGTTTGATTTAGTAATACACATATTTCTTTTGGTTATTACCTTTTTATTCGCTTCGATTTTTATTTTCTTTCTCAAATACTCTGCAACAAATTAAGGTAACAGCGTTTAAAGTATCAAAATACATGTTTGAATTTAACTCAGTAATAATCCTGCATGTTTAGGGAATAATTATATTCTGTGTTGGTTAAAGTGCCGTGCATATTTATTATTAAAATACATTAACCTACAGAGGAAGCATAACATTTGTAATATACATCTGTGTTCGTTGGATAATCCACGCAGTCCAAACTAACTCGGTCAGAATTGACCGAGTATTTGCTCTGTCAGGCACTTTATACGTAGTACCAACTTGATCAGCGATCATTAGAGTTGTCTGCTATTTCATGAACCCGTGGAATTTACGGTCATTACACAGACTCTGAACAGCGAGGGTGGTTATAACATGTTTTACTGGTTCGAATGAAATTTTACTAGGTTCTATGGACTAGCCCTTATTTTAGTTCCAAATTTGTTATAAATATTTAAAAGGAAAATAATTCTGTCATGTCACATATAATGTCACAATAATGTCACAATACATCCTGCTATCCCAACGCCATTTTACGTTAATTCATAGAAAATGCAATTAAATTAAATTGATCATAATCTATTATTAAACAGAATTTACGTAAATTTTTACATATTTCTACTTGATACCTGTAAAATAAAAACTTTCTTTTTATTTTGGAACTTTATATCTACACGTTCGATAGCAGCAATCAAAATTCAAGTTAGTCCAAAATGCGTCACGATGGTTAAGAGAAATCATTGATTACAGATCACCATTTAACTACAAAACTTGAGCAGATCTATCAACAATCTATCACAATTAAATGAAACTACGTGATGTAGTATTATTTCTACTTTTTTAATTTCTTTACCACGACCTAGGTTTCGTTGTATTACAACATGATAAAAGATGCTCTTTGCTAATATCCCACCTGAAAATGCTGTAATACAACGAAACCTAGGTCGTGGTAAAGAAATTAAAGAAAGTAGAAATAATACTACATCACGTAGTTAATTGTGAATAATGCATTTCTACAAAATTAACGACAAATATATTCAGATCTATCTACCTTTAGTATTAGTAAAGTGTCAAATGATAAGACTGTTTATCTGTTTATCTCGAACAGAAATTTATCTTGTAAAATTTTACATATTTCTGAAAGTCCATAAAGAGCTTCAAGGTTGCCCATAAGCAATTATAAACAGGCAGGTTGTAACCTATTAGAAATTAATTAAGTTGCTAATATTTCTTTCTTATAAAATAATAAAGTGGGGCGTAGTTAAAAAGCTAAAAATAGTTTGTCCTACATTATATTAATATAATAATTTTATAATTATAAACTTGTTCATATAATTTGTCTGGAAAGCTTAACTACGGAACCAAACTTAACCTAACGATATGTGACTTTTGACTTGTGTTTGACCTTCTTCTAGATCCGTACTTCAAAGGAAAAAAGGACGATATCCTTATAGGATCACACTTGAGTGTAAAGTTTGAATTTGATAGAGTAATAGATCTCATATTTTATGATACTATATAATAAACTAAAAATATTTACATAGGTATTTTACAAGGGTGAATTTGTCGTAAACATGTGGAGTATCAATTGAAAGAGCGAGTTATAAGGACCCCGAAATGGTTTTTCTTTCCTAAATTGTTTATATAATATAATGTTAAGACAGATAAATCGCTTACAGGATGAAAATAATTATCATACTTGTAATTATTATAAAATTAATACTAGTATACGGAAAAAAGGAGCTATATTTATCCATATTTCAAATAAACCAAATTCGTTTACGCGCATTTTTTTTTGCAATCGAAGGGGAAAATTATAAGAATTTGAAAAGTATGTAAAATTTGTCCGAAATACGATTAAGCCTATTTCCGAAACTGTTAAGCAAAATTATGAAGAAACAGCATTACTCATGGAGTTAAGAATAGATAATGTAGCAGGTGTTATACACATTTTATAGGGATCCCTAACTTGCAGTTAAAACGTATGAAGGGGAGGGGGAAATACAAATTTGTATCGGTAAATTCATATCAGCATATAAACAAAAGAGCATCCAGTTCGGTAAAATTGATGACAATACAATAATATTACTTGTACCGTATTCTATTTTTTGTTTAATTCCGTATTTTTAAAGATATTTTAAAGGTGTTATTGTGGCAAATCGTAAATATAAAATTAATATGCTTACCCACAGAATCTCGTGAAGAACAAAGGTCATACTTTTTGGAATTTGAAATGCTGTCGTAGGTGTTAAATGAGGAATTTAAATTTGTCTAGATAATCTTAAAAGTCGAACTTAAAAAAAAAGTACTCCTTTTGATCAAATATTCTATGGGGATTTATTAATTTCATCCCAATTTTTATAAGTAATTGTATATAATGTGCATATATATATATATATATATATATATATATATATATATATATATATATATGTATATATATATATATATATATATATATATATGTATATGTATATATATTAAACTAATATACAAAGCGGAAGAAATTGCTTTATTTGTTTTGATACCACGTGCCTGATTTCAAAAATAATTCACCCAAACGAAAGCGTTTAGTAAATACGAGGCGGGGTTAGACGCCGGGAGGGAGGGGGGGGGGGAGGGAGGAACAGCGTCACAATTAAAAAAATTCTACAAGGGAAAAGCCATAGAGTACAGCCAGGTTTAAATAAACGATATTTTTAATCATCATACGCTTTTTAGTATAGACGTAGACGTTTTTAGAACATATAAATATTAATCAGTATATACATAAACGCAGTATATGACCATTACGGGATGTTTTGTTACCCATTTCTTCTATACGGACACGATCGTCTCAAAAGCGATCGTCATCCTGGAACACGGACTGAGAAATAACCAGTCTCTACTACCTTGAAAAAATTGTATAAATATTGCATAATAAAAATATTTTACTGAAGAAAAATTCGACTTACGAAAAATTTGCTTGTGACTGCATTCTTGCAATGGGTGTATTAATGAATGTCGCACTGCTTTATACTTATTATAAGCATATTAATTTAATGCAATACCCAGGTACCCACTCTAATTTGTTTTCGTTCAGAAATTAATTTTACATGAAATACAGTACTAATCGTTTATTTGTTAAATAATTATTATTAAATGAATTGATGCAGCTGAAAATGTTAAGCTGCTTGGGAGATGCATTGGATTTTATTTCCGGACTATTAAAAAATAAATAGAAATATGCGTGGAAAGCAAGGCGTCATCCTCCTCCGCGTGAGTGTTGCACTCGTCCATTTTAATTTTGTAGTGTACCCCACTCCTGCCGCTTTGTTTCCGTCGCATATGTTCGTGACGCTGCAATGCAATATAAAGATACGCACGTTCAACTTAGGTGTTAACTATTTCGAATATTGATGTTTTAATTATATATATTTAAATATATCGTCTAACTGGCAGCCTATCCCGGCTTTATCCGAACATATAAGGGGCTATAACTGCATTTTCTTGTATTATTTTTATAAAATCATTATTCGTGATTAAATTATTTATCTATTACTATTTAGTTTTTTATGTTCTTTAGTCGAGTATGACCTTTTATTTTATCATAAAAACGTTTATAATGAAAAATATATAATTGTTACCCATATTTACATTCCAGGACTTTTTTTACAATTCATTCACATATTATTTTGATTGAGCTGTTATAATTCAGTTTGTTTAACTCAAACATTGTTCTATGATATAATTTCGCATATGAAAACATGTTATAACGAGTAACCTGAAAACAAATTGTTATATATGTATAGTTATAAATGATCTTTTACTTTATCTAAGATATTTTCATAGATTATTTTAATATAGCTATAACGGTTTAAAAGTTGAGCCCCTTAATTCAACCTTATTACCTATACGTTTTTTAACATATTGCATGTCCTCATGCCCTATACAAACCAATATACTACAAGATGGTGAATAAATTTCTTTTCAATAGGATATATCATTTTTGTGTCAAACTCTAAAAAATAATTAATAAAGCGAAGCGTTCCGATATAAAATTAAGATTATTATGTGATTATAGATTACATATTGACACACATGAATTTTTTTAAATATACCATTATACTGAGGTTTGAGCCGGGAGGCTCTACTATTTTTTATTTATGCGAAGCAACCTTCTGAATACTACTTTCAATGTCTTTTCGTATAATGTTTATTTAATTCTCGCAAAAATTCATTTAAATTAAACATTGTATTCTTTACATGAATAACCGAGACTACAGCAATAAACAAATATTCATAAAGAGCTGCGACACAATAAACAAACGCTGATTAGATGTAAAAATTTTGTCAAACAGCGAACGGAGCGGGAGGGAAATACGAGAGCAAGGAGGCGGGGTAATTCTATAAATACAGCTCGAGCGCAAAGAAGGGTGGCTAGTCGGTATCCGATGACATGTAAACATATAGACGGTATGATGAAATTTGGATGGTTCTGTTTTACACCATTCGACTACGGAATCCCAATATGTAAATTTTATATTAAAAAACAGAAGCACGCTTTTTTAACCAAACGACTCGTTGAGATTAATCAAATGAACCCAAACTCGATGAGTTTACTGTCAATCTTTGAGCAGTCCTATGGCTATCATCCTCCTTCATTGTCAGACCCTCCTGGTTAAAATATGTCACAAAAGGTCTCATTAAAACAAATCAAAACAAACTCATGACTTCCTCTCTATTCCATAATCAGATCCTTCCGGTTACAGTATGTAACTAAAGAGTTCTCTGAGACAAATCAAATGAAAACTCGATAGATTCAATGTTAGCCATTGAGGAGTTTCTGTAACTACTTCCCTTCTCCATAATCATTTCAGTTTAATGGTATATATATCCCCATATTATTGTATTGTCATTAGAATTGCATATGTTTACAAAGTTTCAAATTGACACAACAATTACAACTGTGTGAAAAGTAATTTGTAAAATTTGCTTACGATGTTAGGAAGCTGCATTTAGTTTAATTCGATAAATGTGTGTTAAAACTACTACTTTTTGCGATTTTTAAGTAACCCATACATGAGACTAAAAGTAAGAGATTTAATTCCATCCACAATTTTGTTTCAATTTCCGTTGTCATCGAATATTTTTTTAAATCATTATTGTACTTGTAAACTAAATTACAAAGTTGTACATTTATCATTTTTTTAAATTATGATGGTACTTTCGCTCACTAACAGAGACCTCTGCATTGTATAGGTCTTTAAATTTTCTTTCATGTGCTGGAGACTAAATTTACGTACAAATATATTTACCATTTATTTTAAAATATTTCACACCCTCGATTTTTCAGAAACGCGCTCACGTTCCCACTTATATCGTTGTGGACTAGCGGTCTGGTGGATTTTCATGTGCCTATTTGTAGAAGGTATTATATACTTTAGTACAGAAATAAGCCACTATATATTCATTAAATGTGAATGAATGAATTATAAGGTATCAATACAAATAAATGGTATTGAATTATTTGTCCGTACTTTCGGATTTTCATTCCATTTGCATATTCAATTACTAAGATGAATCTAATGCTATAATGAATTGTATAATTTCTGTCAGTACAAAGAAATTAAACTCAAAAATGACTAAGGTATTGACAGGTATGTTTGAATTGTTACGCCTTAAATCATTTTGAAACTAGAACGATGTTGGTGTTGGATTTCGTGAACGTTTTTCATAAAATTTGATTACTAATTAGATAGTAACTAATTAACAATCAAATTTTACGGTTTACACTCTTACTTTCTGAGACAGCTGTACTTACACGAAGGTATTACATAGCTCCTTTTCTATATGTGATTCAGTGGCGGAACCTTTATATATTATCTATATTCATAATTAATTTCTATATTTTTAATAACCTGCTTAAAAAAATGAGCAGCTGGTCAATAATAAATCGTTTTGAAAAGCTCTTTTATTTCGTATACCTAATAACTTCGCCAAAAATATAATCTCTTCAACGACATTACACGATTATATCGACCCTCCCCATAAACACAACACTTCAAAAAAATAAATATTACTGACTATTCATATAATTTTCATAAAATATAAGTTTATAATTTATTTAATTTTAGACCTATAATTATAAGGCTATTGTTTCAACAATAGCGTTTGATCGGAATCTTTGAGCACAGAAACCTTAAATTTTATCCAAAAATATTTAAGTGAAAATACCTTCTGGGTTATCAATGGAATACAGCATCCGTTACACGAGGTAATGTCATATATTGATTTATTAAATAGTTTTATTTAGTTCGTGGCTGTCTAACTGATGAAATTTACGATCCAAATTTTCACCAATTTCCTTTTAATAGATTGAGATTATAACTTTACACACATGTACAGTTTCGATGATAAAAAAATACAAGGCACTGATCTGATAATGGCTTCCAAAATGATTAAGGAAATTCCTGAATGAAACGCAGAAATATTTTAATGAAACAATTTAATATTCATTAAAATAATACTCTAAATGGTGTAAAATAACTTTCTACCTATTTTTATAAGCTGTAAAAGCTAAAGTTTTAAGTGCAAATTATGTCAACCCACCAAAAATTGGTCATTTGAAATCTAATCATTGCAATATGATCCGCGGTTCTAAGATAATTCCAAAGCGTGTTGTGACTCCAATGACCAATTTTTTTATTATTTGAATATCTCCAATAACTGTGTAACTTACGGATCAACATCTGATATCATACTTAATTTGGAGAACATTCATGGATTATTGTGCATTTCCTATTCAAATAAAAGTTTGATAATTTTTTTGTTATTCATTAACAAATAGTAATTATTAGTCAAGAGTTTCCCGTTCATTGCAACTATGTGACTTTGCTTAATAGCATAATAGAGTTTAAAAATGGTGCTATCAATCCTATTACATGTCACATGCAACCATACGCTATATCTACTACGTAGAATTATAACATTAATTAATTATGGAATCCCTGTGTATATTTTAATACTGTTTAACTACTAATGTGTATTTACGTCTCAAATAGTGAAATAAATAAATATAAGTGAAAATATTTGGAATCCTATTTAGTAACTAGATGATCCCTTTTATTGTATAAACAACTAGTCAAGTATGCTTTGATTGAGCGTACATAATGCAATGAATCGTAAATTAATCCATAGTCTATTATTTATAACTAACATCTTCTGATTTGATTGTTATTACACAAACAGGTGTTCGAGATCCACAAATTTATCCCCAAAATTCTAACTTAACATTTTTTCGTAGGTCTGTTTTTAGTACATTACTAAGTGTAACGATTGCATATATCAATCCCTTAAATGTTGTCCGACAAAAAGACATTGATCAGGCAAACGCAGCAACAAGTGCTATGTGTCGGTATTAAGTCCAAAAGTTTATATATCTCCAATTTTAAGAAATGTGTGAGAAATTAGATATAACGATATAATTTATATTTTATTTATAAGCTTGATTCTATGTTTACCTAAATTTTAGAATCATAAATTCAATCATTTCTGGAATACAAACCGGGTAAACTTCATAGTAGGATATAATTGGCGGCAAAAAATGTTGAATAATTGTTTAAATAAAAAATAATTTTCAATGACATGTTTTTACTGTATTTTTTGGGTAATTGAATTGTTATACAATAGTTGCTCACGATAGCGTAGTCTACAATACGCTATTGACAATCTTAAATAAACACCAGAGAAACGGCCGACGTAAAATTATTTATTTATTAAATTATTACACCATTACGTCAATGTTAATTACTCAAATGCAACTTGCTAAGCAGAAAGATATGGTTTACTTGTCCTTAAATACTGAATGTTTTTCAATAACAGTACCAGTTTACAGTTTTACACTGACTTAGGATGGCAGTAAATGATGCGTAAAAATGAAACGAATTACTCACATAAATTGCGGAAAAATACAAGAGATCTTTACCGGGCCCACATAAAATCAAAGGTTTACTTTTTGCAACGATTTGAATACCCTTGCCACTTTTTCACGGTTATTTGATAATTATATGACGAATCGTAATAGTATACTCACTTTATAACCACCGTATCGAATAATCTCGCTTGAAAGTATTCGCGAAAGAGGCGACAATCTAAAAGCCCCATTTAGCCCCGTCAAGCACGATGTCATCTTTATCCTGTGATTTATTTATATATTGTAAGTATTAATGAACGACGCTTTTATATATATGTAAAAATGTGCAAATATATAAAGAATATTTTACGATTAATCTGGGAGTATTACGTTTTTGCTTATATGGATTGGAGCTGAACTAAATCCAGTGGAGTTGAAATCATCCAATGAGTTTTTTGTACGTTTACGGCGAGTAAATAAAAAGTTTTTTATATCTCAACGTGGTTACAAACCTTGTTTATTTGTTTAAAACACATTTTCTGTCTCAAAAGCTACTTACTGAGTTTTTCCTTGTCTTGTACCTTTTCTTTTCTTATTTCTCAAGGTGGTTAAGAGTAAGTAGTTCACTATTGTGGTTATAAATTTGGTATTATTACGTAATGTCTCAAATCATTATTAAACTATCATAGTATGCTATAAAGTATCTATTACTTTAGTGGACAATATTGCTATCTGCTTTGTCCGCTACGGCTGACCACCCGCCTGCTCAAAATACCCCATGCACCTGTAATCATAGATGGAGATAGGAGTATGGAATATTTTTCACACGCTCTGCATATTTGTGTCAATTTCTCGTTTCGCAATTAATCGAATTCAAAATCATATAATATTTTATTGTATAACTATTTTGAGTGAAGATTCGAACTCGGGTTCCCTTGTATAGGATCACGGAATTGTACGACCCAAAATGAAACAAAACAGTAATTTAAGCAGCAAGCGCAGCGTTTGTTGTTCGAGCGTGCGTGGGGTAGTGACACTTCCTATTACCTTTTCGTCATCAAGGTCCTTTGAAGCACTGATCGTACACAGATAAATTGACCAACTAGTTTTATAAGTCACTTGAGTTTTTATTCTTAACATTGAACAGGTATCAATAAATGTGTTTTTGAAACCATTTAATGTGGAAACTTTAAATTTGGCACAGCGAAGAAGCTTATAGACTGATATTTCATAGTAGTAAGAAGTTGAAAAATATTGACTGAAATTTTGTATGTGGTATTGATTATAAGAAAGGTTAATAGAACTATTTTTTACGAAATTTTAGTTGAGATATTTTCACAAAAACTGACGAAAATGTTTATATATCAATCCACGGAAACTATTTTCTTGGAAAACCTTCCGAAACTTTAATACTAAAGTTAAATTTACGAAAAAAATAAAGTCACTGGAAGTAAACGAAAAATTTTAAAACAAGACTGTAATATTGATTCCAAATCTGATAATTTTTGAGAAGGGAATGATATTTGCTCACCTCTGAATAATGTAATGGATAATATATTTTCACCGTGAAAAGTAACATGATTTTTTTGTAAACAGTCCAGTAGATATATTACATAGGCACATACAGTGGATCAAATTCTATTCGTACACGACAGGTTTGACATAAAGACCGCTTATCATAAGTGACATGAAACTGTCGCCGTTGTATAGCTTACAGTATCCAGAAAATATGAGTCATAAAATATCTATCTAGACCGTATGGATAACAAGCAATAACGATTTAAGTAAAACTAGTATGCAAGTGTACTATTATACATCATGTAAAGTTAAATATAATAAAGCCCAAGAGATGCAATTCCCTTCGATGTCTTAATCAGAACAGTGAAAATAAATTTTAGAAATTTTAATTTTTCGGAAAACAAAGAAAGTCACTTATCCGCTTGAGGGTTAATTACAAAATCATCGCCTTATTTATGCAAGAGACAAATACATACGCTCCGTTTTTGACAAAGGCAACGTAGAAACAATGCGTAAAACGATGTTCATATAATATTCTAACGAAAACTTCTTTAATTACTTCAATAACACCTTGAAATGGCGCAACATAAAATTCGACTGAAATATATTTGGGTAGAATTGATTTGTTTCCAAACTTTTTGGTTTACAGGAAAATATTTAGATTTCTTATGGATAATTTTAAATTTGTGAATGATTTTTTTATAATATGGTAATAAAAAACGTGTAAAATATAGTAATAAATTTGGAAAAAATTAAATTTTTTTATCTTGGTTAATTCCGGAAGAGAATAAATTTCTCCATTTTTTTCCTCAAAACACCGAAGGGAAATACTTCTCTGCGGCTTTGTCATATTCAACTTTACACTCTGTATAACTACATTAAAATAACGTGTGAATTATGTAGATGACTAATTATCAAATTGAAATTAATGTGGATGACCAAATTATTTACAGATTATTTGCTGCAAGTGTTTTCTGTTACAAGGTAGTACCACACAATTCTACACTCGACTAAGGAGCAAAATAATTAACTTGACAGTTGATAATACTGTTAATAAATTAATCGTAAATAATGATTATTCCCAAAGCGATTATAACGAAAGAGCTCGCAAAATATGAAAAGAAAAATTATTGAAAGGCTTTTGCTACAGTGTAAACAATTTATTTTCTCCACGCCTCAGTCAGCGTTGAGGGCGATTTACAACATTTTATACTGCTTGCCTACTGCTACTAAGGGTGCAGGTGCATCTGCTATCGCAGTCTTAACAATAGCTACGACAAATATGTAGCTTTCATATTTGTCGAGTCAGCGCGGCATACACAGTTAAATATTATTTAATACTAATGGTAGCTTGTGATTATATCCACATGGAATTTCGAAATGGAAGTGAAGTATTTTTAGTGTTTACGTACAGGAGCATATGTTTTATATTATACACATATAACAAGTTTAGTCTATGTCCCGCGCGGGTCGACTTGCGTTTCCTCCCCGTTCCGCTGCCCGCTCGCGTTTGTTCATACAGCCCGCCGTGCCGCTACTCAACATCCATTTGATACATAACGTCGAACTTTTGATCTAGGTCAAACGGTTTTTTATAAAAATGTGTGACAGATGGAAAAACGGACGGATACTTGAGTAATCTTATAACGGCGCCGTTTTTTGTTCACTTTTAGGCACGAAATCCTAAAAGATGTCAAAATTTCATACAAATTATATGTACATATATATCATTACTCGCATCAATAACTTTATTTTAACAAATTAGTAACAAATATTTACTGGAAGATAGTTTATTGAAGAGGAGTTAATAAATTTATTACTTCATTACAGACCTCTTTATTAGAAATAACTGCTAGTCCGTTGCTGATAAATTTCGAAATTGCATGACAGTTTATTTAACTAAATATATTTAACTGTTTTTGTTTTCTTTGTTTGATCTTAGTAGCAAAATAGATACGATATAAGTTGAACCCAAGTCATATCTATGTACATAACATATATTATCGCTATAAAGAGCGTGCCGGGATAAGAATGCTTTCTATCTAGAAGGTTTCTATTAATATATATCTCAAAGCTCCATAACTTGAACATGTTAATAAAAAGAGACTTCTCACATTGTCATTCTTCTCTCAGATTTGGATTCCATCCAAAGCGCTATCTCGCGCTTTCAATCGCGCATCCAAAACATCGTATTCAATGTGTGTACAGGAAAATATCATCCAGAGGACATTAATTACGTCTTGCCTTACGGCGTCCAAGGTCTGCTTCGTCATATCTTTAATCATCGATATCAATACCACATTATGTCAAAATGTTACGGGAGTAATATTTTCAGGGATATTAATGGGTATGTCAATGACAAAAGAGCATACGTTAAATATTATTACAATAATATGTAAGACTTGAACAGATATAATTTTTCGCAGAGTTAAATTTATTGCATAGTATAGACTTTTAGGGTTCCGTCATAAAATAAGGAACCATTATAACGTTGTCATGGCCTTCCGCCCGTCTGTTACAGCCCTACAATATTAAACTTATGTGCATAAAATTTTGCAAATAGATGCTTCAAGAGTAAAACTGTATGGCAAAATTTATTTTTAAGTCTTCTCCCATATCTTAAAAGAACCGCGCGACGCAGCTGCTCTTTTTCATAAAGTGTGGTATGTAGCCTGAAAGAGGTAGTAATAAAAATCTTAAATTTTCTTTTTCATAATTTAAATGTTGTTTTTTTCAGTTATCTTCAGAGACATACCGAAAAAACCGAGTTTTGAGAAGGTGCCATGTTTCAATGCCTGTGAAAGATACAGAAGATAATTTATTTTGTTAAAAATTGATATTTGTAAATAGTTTATTGATATACGATGTATATTTTAATGTTTATAAGCACCTAAATATGTACGGAACCCTCGTGATGTAAGTTCTACTTATGCTTGACCAGTTTCCTTTTTTAATACGCTGTTAATGTCATTCTTATTGAATGTCCAAAGGAATTGGTCTTAACCTAACTTGTATTTCAAATGAGACAAACTATATCGACCAATGATTTAATATATAGGCGTATAATTATAACTCTCTAATATCAAAATATTACTAACAGTATTCTTCAAGAGATTAAATCACAACTCATAATGTATGGTCGTCTATTGTCACTGCCTAATTTTATGAAAAATCTGCCAAAATACCTTCTTTTGTTATAAAAACAAAACTGTTCTAATTACACGACTAATACAATAAAATGTCTAGAAACAACTTTTTATTAGTAAGTACGTGAAAATAGCAGTCAATTCAATTTTTAACGATAGCCATTTTCACTCGGCAATATTACGCAATGTTTGCAATAATTGTATCACTTCAGTAATTGTTGACAAATTTTAGATTAAGATAACATCGACCAATATCCACGGGGAATGGGTTAATCCAAGTTGACTTACAAAATGTCTATTGTATTCGCGCCTGTTTCGTACTCGCTCATGTATGATATATCCAGGAACTTTCATATATACAGCTATCTCTTTTTATATTTGCTTTTTTACTAGATTTATGGTTGTTCTGTCCATGTTGATCAACATTTGAATGTGCATATTTCTGTCTAGCTGGAACTATGTGTTTAACTTCTATTATGGTCGAATAAAATGTGTATTTTTTTGATATAATGATATTCATATCAAAAATACATGTTTGTTTTGATAAACCAAAATAAAGTTTCTGACACAAATTTTGACGTAAATTTTTCCACAAAGGAGGCCAATTTCTTAACTCAAAACATTATAAAAAAATCTGTGCGGTCGAGGGACCCCAGTCAGTAACGAATTTCCTTATATTATTATATAATTCCAATAATGACAAAATATAAATCCCGTGTGAATTAAAAAAGAACAATAACAATTACAAAATTACAATAAATTCTGGAAATTTATTGTAATTTTGCATTAATTTATTTTCAATGTCAATTAAACTTTATTTAGATTGTTTGATGAAATAAAAAAAATAAGTTTTAGAGTAATAAAATTTCATGTTATTATTAATTTTAAATTGAATTCAATTAAAAATTAAAATTTAGGCATTTTAAAATTAATATATTTTTATTTTAATTATTTTAAAATTGAATTAAATTTAAAATAATGTTGACATTAAGTTTCATTATTTTATCAAGTTATTTTTTTCTTATTTTATTATTTTAATTTGTATATTAAATCATTCAAATTAAATTTAAAGTTAATTTCATGTGTAAATTTAATTATCTTAAAAATTGAAGTTTCATTATTTATATTTATTAAGGTTATTCTCATTTTTTTAATAAAATAATGAAATTCAAAATTACGTTTAGAATTAAATTTAATATTATTAAAAATTAAAACTTATTTATTTTAATTATTTTATTTTAATTATGATAATAAAAGAATATGTTGACAATTTATTGTTATTTATTACTTTTAAGTATTTAATAAATAATAAAGTAATAATAAAAATAAATGAATTAATACATTTAAATATTTAAAAAAAATTTTGAGTATAATGAATAGTTCGAAATGACTTCGCCGAAAATTTTTTGTAACTTGTAAATGTTTAATAATTAGTAAATGATATAGCAATAATTTATAATTTATAATGCAAATAAATTCAAACCGAATTGGAAACGGTCTGGCAGATGATTGGCTTACAATAGAAAGCTAGTAGAATAAAAAAAAAGTTTAAATAATATTTACACGTGTTTAGAATTGAGATTATGCAGCTAAACCCCGCACAATCATTGCTGCTCGAATGTCATTATTCGCACCAATACACACACATACAACTGTATAGAAAAAATTTTAAAAGTATTAAAGAGATAGAGAGAAAGAGAGGGAAAGGTCACATAGAGGGAGCATAACGCTTTTTCTTTATGTAACGTTTTCTGCCAGTTCGCTCTACTGTAAGTGGCGTATAAGAACTTCGATCCAAAAATGCTTATTGCTCCTGGTTTTTGGGTATACTGCTAAATCTTAAATAAAGTTGTTTCATCATATATTGAGAAAGAGGAAAAACATTTCATTTTCTTCATTGCCAATAAAATATCCATTAAAATATGATAGTTCTGAAAGAATTAATTTTAAAGTTCTTGATATAGCGGCGTAGTCGCACGATTTAATTATGTGATTTTTAATTTATGTAGATGTTATTTATAAGGAATATTTTGGGAAGAACCAAAATAAAAATAAAAAAAGTATAAAAGGTAAAAAAGTCTAGTTTAAAAAATGTATATTTCACTACTTTTTAGTGAATAGATATAGTGGTAAATGAAAAATGACGAATTTCAGAAAATAGAGCTTGGTCGTCATTATTTTATTATTACAAAATGACTAAAAATTTACATTTTTATAGTTTTGTTTTGTGTATAAGTAAGTTTTTTTACTTTAAATTTACAATTATATACACCACTCCTAATAAAACGCAACTAAACAATCAATAATCAGAGACAAATAAAACAGGAAAAATATTTAAAAATGACGTCCGTCTCATTTATTATCAATGAAACACATAAGACTGCCAAAACCGATTTTTAAATATTGTACAGTATTCTTTTTAATTATACGTTCGTTAATGATTGGGAACAAATTTACTTTAGTAACAACGAAAACGTCAATGTTGATTATTTCAATAAAAATTGAAAACTAACAATAAATAAAAAGTACTGTATATACAAATATGAATTACAAATATGAATGACGAAGCCAAAAGTTGAAAAAAGTAAATATTATAAAAGGAAATGGAATTTAAAATTAAAAAGCAATATTATACCATTAACTGAAGATTTAACAATTTAAGGGTTTTTATTGATGTTAAGTGAGATAGACATCATAAATATTAACCTTTTTAATACTTTGTAAATTCTTATTTAACTTTGTACTAACATTTCTGTTTAACTATAAATTCGTTCTTTTGCTACACTCGGATTGACCCAATATAGGTAGCGACGTGGCATACTGCAGCAATTATACAAACTGCCAGATATTTGACAGATGGCAAGAAAGAAATGGAACATGAGAGGAAAATAAAGAACGCAAAAGTAATATGGAGTTACGTAAAGTATTTTTAGAATTAAAACTCTTTAGAGTGATATTTGAAAGCGTGTGTTGAAGGGACATTTTGTATACCGCAGTCCGACTTATTTCATAGCTTGGATTTTAAATGAATATTTACAGATATCAGCTTATGAGTTTATCAATTAATCCATGTAAGTTTTCAGAACGTTATAAGAGCTTAGGTATTACAAATTATTAACACTTTTTAACATATTACATAGAACTGACTCAATTCATTTGAGATGCGATTTATACTAAGTAACACAGATTAATTTTTGCAGTATGATAGTGACATCGCAATTAATCGAAAATTCATTTTATTAAAATTTATTATAATTTTTTTAGAATAACTTTTCTTTAATAGTTATTATTTTTCAAAATTTCGCTTTTAATTTTTATATTAATATTCCATGATTTCATATAACAGTCAGCAATTTGTGAGGTTTTGACGTGGAGACAGTTACACGGACGGTGAAAATGGAGTTTCAAAACTTTTAAAGAGAAGGTAAAGAATGGGAAACTATAGAAAATTAAATTACAAATATAAATGGAATCATAAAGGCCCTTTCAGACATCTACTTTACTGCAGTTTGGAAGATGGTAAATTTCATTTAACTTCAGGAGGCTTTCCGCCCAATTATATAGTCTGCAATCTTTTAAGTTACTGTATTTATGTGACATCTTCTGATATTACTTCTTTCTTCCTTATACGGTGCATCATATGTAACGTTATACACATAGACTATAAAATAGTGGAAAAAGCTGAGAGAGAAAATTTAAAGTGTATTTCTTCCATTAAGAAAAGGGGAAATTTTCACACTTTTACCGACTTTCTCTAAGAGCGTTGTAGCTAAATATAGGAGCGACCTAAACGTCAAAGAGAAATGTTCGTTTGTCCACACAACACTTATCAAACCTTTTTGGATTTGTACCTCCTGTGAGTTTGGTAAACCCTAACCCTTTTGAGCTATTTTTAACCATGCGTAGATAGCCCTCGCAGGTATGAAAAAAAAATATGCGTATATTATATATATGTACATATATATATATATATATATATATATATATATATATATATAAGACATACTCTATGTCGGGGGGTCTTTATTAATTTATTTATATAACTAGCGTGACCCGTGCGAAGTCTTCGCATTATTTATTCCATTATGAAGCTCAGATGACAGATCAAACAAATATTTTACTAAAATTGACATATAGAGGCGCGTGTATCAAAAGCATTGAGCTAAAGCGCCACTTTATTTATACGTGAGTGGATTTGAAATTAAACAAAAATTTTACCGACCGTCAATCATACTGACGTTGAGCCGTTAGATGGCAGCATTGCAGCTTTGTGTATATAATTTTAATAATTAATTAATTTGCAAAAACAATAGCAATAATAAATTTTTTAGTTGTGGATGCCGGTAGAGCAAGCAATTATCTATAAAATGATATATAATTTATGTGGATTAATTGTGAGGTTTTTTCTAAAAAGGGAGAGTAACATCTTAACCTTAGCGTATTAATATATATGATGTTATAGTACAAATGCGAAAATGTGCTTATTTTTCTATCACTTCACAATTGAACAAGAGATCAAAAAATCATCTTTTGCACAGCTGCGGTTTGTGAGTTGCGAAATGACATAGGCAACTTTTTGTTTCAAAAAATATATTTCTTTGTCAAAACTCTTGTTGAAACAGAAAAATTATACAGACGAACTATTGAAACAACATCATAATGGAGAAACAGATCGATATGATTTTTTGAGACCTTAAATATACAATATAAAAGAGCCAGAGAATCATTTCTCTTAATCCCTAATTTGCAGGAAAATACTTGTGTTTTCACTATAATTTATATTACAAAGTCGTGAAAATAAATAGTTCGTGTTTAATTTCAATAAATAGTTGGTGTGTAATTAATTTCTGAAAATATGTAACTATAGCCACGGGAATGAATCCGAGTGTTTAAATAAAACAATTTTAATTATATAAAATTTGCAATTGGTTTATAAAAATGTGAGAACTACAATACTTTCTCTACGAAATTTCTTCGAAATGTTTTCAAATTCGAGAGAAATAAAAAAAAATCCCAACCAGTTCGCATAGATCTGCAATTTTTAGCGGCCGTATTCACCAAACCCGGCACTCTGATCTATCTTGTGTCTATCTTAAAATGGTTGAGTGGTGTATTCGAGCTCGAAATAATGCTTGTGATAGCAGAAATAACTACATCATCATGAGGCAAGCGCAGCTGGTATTAGATGCTACAAACATTACCTTTATGACAAACTAATCATATGTACTTTCTTTTTCTTTCAATAAAAATATTAAAATCAAGTGTAGCATATGTCTTGACTTTTATTTTTAGCGTAGTTTTGAAATGGTGGATAAAATACTTAATAGTTTTTGGAAACTTTTGTCAGCGAAATTAATAAATTTTACGGATAAACGCAAAGCGAGAAAGTTTGTTCTTGTTTTTGTGTAGCCTTCACGAAAACTGACGTATACTATGTTTTTTTAACATATTGAACATAAATTGAGAAATAGTGTTTTTCTAACGCTCTGCATTATTTTTAACGCTCTCATTTCCTGACCGAGTTGGAAAGTTCGATACAGGTGTAGAACGCTAAAGCCACATAATTTTACGGATTGCTGCATCTAAAATGTTATCTGCAGCTGTTTAAATCAATAAAGTACCTACGCTAACGATACTATGGACACAGGTTTATATTTAAATGAATGTGTAAATATTATAGATACGGATTTAATTATGAATTTATTCACAATTAAATGAAACTACGTGATGTAGTATTATTTCTACTTTCTTTAAGTTCTATACCACAACCTAGTTTTCGTTGTATTACAATATCTTCAGGGGGCTATTAGCATAGATCTACAAAATTAAAGCCAAATATAATCAATTTATGAATGTATGTTTACATTAACGTGCGAAAAGCTAAAATCTCAAAGGTTTGCAGGCGCTGAGGAAAATGAGATTAAGTTCAGGAAGGTAAGACCCGAGATTGCCTCTCTAATTTTCTTAGGCTTTGGCTTACCCGTGGTGAAAATATTATTTAGAAAATGTTCGACTTTGTACGGCACGGCTAATTTGATGTAATTTTAAATAGATATTTAGTTTAAATAAAAGTCCGAATTTAATTAAAGATATTTACAAAATTTAGCGAAAGGAATGTATTTTTCTGTCTTCTTTCTTATTATTAAATACGTAGTATTTATACAAAATATTAATTTTACATTGTTTTTAAATATATTGCCACTTTTAAATATTTCTCGTCAAAGGACCCATCTGTCGTCTGTTAGCCCATATGTTCTTAATGTTATTTGAATAAATGGTTTCTTGTACCAAGACATGATTGTATAAAAATATAGATTTTTAATACATTAGCTTATAAAGTTAAAGTTATCTGCTATGTCAACACAAATAAATTTGTTATAAAAACACAAAAGATGGCATAAAAGTGTAATAATAGCGAATGTGTGGCCGAAACCTAACCCCATTACATTACTACTTGTATTATTCTTGTTCTCTTATATCTTATTATTTTTGTGAGACCTTAAAAACAATTCTGAAAAATTTTCATAATATTTGTCGGAAACTATAGATGACTTTGTAGAAAATGTACAGTTTTTCTAAATCATATAATTCATGTTGTTATTTTCTGAGACTTGTTTCATTACTTATTAATTTTCTCAAGGTAGTCACTCTAGGGGTAGACAATAAACATTTTTACTTATCATAACGACCTTTAAAATTTTAATGCTATCTACGAAGGACCTCAGCGATTAACCTCTTTACAAAAACTTAGTTTTGGAAGAAAAGAAAACATTCTACTACGTGACAGTTGGATTAGCCCGGCGACTAACATGAAAACTTCACGAATGAAGCCCCTGTTTGAATAAAGCCCCTGTTTCATTATATTAATTTCTTATTTAGAGTTGAATTAGAATTAACATATTCAATAAAATCACAACCCCCGATAATGTGATTTCATAAAAAAATATATATTTTTAATGAAGTGATACGAAATTATAAATATCATTAAATATTCTATTAAATTATCACATATATTTATATTTTTCTCTATTTAAATGTATTGCGAAATGCATACTCATAAAACCAAAAAATATAACTTCATTGCCTATATTTCTCAAATTTATAAAAAGAAATTCATTATAGTATTTATCAAATGTTGCTATAGTTATAGTTAGAGGGGCAGATAACTTTTATGACGCTTTTGGGCTCATATTTTGCAAAGGAAACACTTTAGAAAAATACATGTAACAATTACGATTGTAGCCCACTTAATGGGGGTGTTAAAAAACGTTTTCCAACCCCTAGTTCAATGCAAGAAAAAATGGTGGGTCCATATATAAAATTAGCGGTTTTTTCGTTATATTCAAGTAAGGGGTTAATTAATCTACATATTCTTGTAAAAAGTCGTCCCACCAAAAATATAATTGTAAAAGGGGCCAAGTTCGGTAAAAAGAATAATTGTTTTTTTTTTTGGATATGCTGATAAAAGGGTTGAGATTTAAATGGCATATCTATTATAGTTCTTAGCAAATTATAAAAAGAAAACTTTATTTATAAAAAAAAGATTATTTGATAGTTGCTGAATTTTTAACTTTGCGAGTTTTAATTTTAATAAAGTGATGTCTTTGTACATCGCACCAATCACTGTCCATAATGCCTGATCTACACTGATCCGTGAACGGATCGAGTTTGCAAGCTTGAATTTCCTTCTTTATTGAATATTGCTTTGACAATGTCAAATTTTCACAAGCTAAATTTTGAAATGTTGTCTCAAAATTATTGTATTATTTAGGCTTGACATTTCTTGGGAAATATTTTAAATACTTACTCCAATTTTCATAAAATACAATATAAAGAATTAAAATAGATTGAAGCTTGCGAACGCGGCACGTTCTCAAGATATAGTGGATGCTCGAAATAGGGTTCCCTTGAAAAGACATGCTCACACAATGTGGTCTTCATATATCAGAATATATGTTTCATTATTGTATGCGCAAAATTTTATACTCTGCATATTAATAAGAAAACTGATTAAGCCGTGCCCTGTTTACTTTATTCTACATTTCAAACTCTTCCCTATTTTCGTAACGCTCAGCATTTCAAATTAACCTCCTAATTTACAAGTCGCACTCACGTCAAAAATTTTATTATGATGTAATTATAATTATTATGATGTAATTATAATTATTATGATGTAATTGAGCGCCAGTTAATAAACTTCCGCAATAATGTAACCCATGCATTTGAATGAGATTTCATGCGTACAATGTATTTAAATATAATTATCCTAACTAATATTATAAATATGAAAGTTGGTTTCATTTTCGGTTTGTTTGCTACCTAATTAATTCTCTGAAACAAAGTAACAAATCGCAATTGCAAGTAACTTTGATTACATACAGTTCGTACAACATAGTAATAAATAAGCCTTTTTATGTCACAATTTTTCAGATATTTCCCATAATGTGCATGTTCCCTCTATTTAATCATATCAGGTATAATCAAATATCTTTTGTCGTAAGAAGTTCACATTATTGATGACTTATGGTAAATTAAATAATTTCACTTGTTTATCCGCACTTGGCTGCTCTTTAATATTTACGGATGTGTGGCGATATCATTTTTGAATTAGGGAAAACTCTAGCTACCTTAGTTAAAATTCACTCCGGTAAAATCTTCTTAAGCGAGGGCAAATATAGTTCATAAATATTGGAAAATGTGTACAAAATCAAATGTATAAGAACGAGTAAACACCGTAAATAGAGTTATTTTATCGATGTATTTAGGTTGATAAGGTTAATATGGTATAAATGAATTAATATAATATTTATAACACTGATATTTAACATAAAAAGTGTGACGGTTCCACTAGCGCTTATTTAACACTGCGACAAAATGTGACTACAATTTGAAAGGAGACCGATGAAAACGAATTCAAGAAGAAATAGGAGGAAGCTTAAATAATTTTTTTTTATTTTTAGTATACAAATTGTTTATTTTTGCAAATATTTCCAAGCTTCCAAAATCCTAAACATAAAATAGATTTTATGTGTAGAATACGAAATTAGGTTAACCTATTTTTCGTAAATAGCAGACAATCTTATTACATCAAAAACATTAAAAAATAATTATAATAACATCGTTGACTTAACACAATAAGTAAATAATCTTTTTTAGAAACGATTGCTAATTGTAATCATACGCAATCAAAATAAACTGTTAACTGACTGTCATCCTTTTCGCGCTTTTATGCGAATTTAACCTCTTCGAGTTAATATTATATTTGCACAACGACGTTTGCGGTACAATTCTAATACACCTTTAATCTTATACACTTTCCTGTAACATTCGCAAGTAGAGTGAAGTTTAATTTTCAAGTACAAAAAAGAAAAAGATTTATAATTTATAAAAAAAAAATAAATATTTAAATCGAATACTTACATAAACGTAATTTTGGGAAATTAGCTCGCATTCACCGTAAAGTAAATAAGATTTAACAAGTAAAGAGAATATAACATCCGGGTTTTACCCATTTGTTATTAGGCCTGGTAAATAAAAATAGAGTTGGTTATTAAGATAGCCGGTTTTTCTAGCGATTCCGCTTGCGTAGATTTTTTTCCGCTCCATGGTGTCGCTGCCATCGTCTCGCCAACCCTAGAGCCCCATGCCCATGTGCATTTGAGAACATGTTGTCACCCATTTACATTTTGTCACCCAAAAATCGTTCTGGATAAATATTCACTATGGCAATGAAAACTGCAATAAAATTCTTTTAGTAAAAGAAAATTTATAGGCGAATAGACCTACAGGCAGGCAAAGAGAAGTTGGGTTTTACGTATATGGAAATTTTTAGATATTCATTTAAAAATTAAGGTGTTTCTTATTTATCTTGCCGAATTCAAATACAATATTGAACAAAAATATAAAGAACTCAAAACATTATACTTCCTTTTATATTTGAAAGTATTAACCCAAAAAAAATTAAATTTATTTGAACTTTTTAAAGACCAAACTGTAAAATGGATAAAAGTAAAATATTGTGAATTATACGCATATGCTCAATACTGCTGACTAAACTCGTACGTTTACAAAATACATTTATTATACATTTGTCAGTATATGATAGTTCACAAGAAGGTTGACTGCAAAATCCATGTTATGGTATAAAAGAATAATCCAATCAATACTATTTCACAATAACATTATTACAAAAACGAAAGTTTCTCTGTTTGTAACGTCGTTAAAACTAAAGCACCGAAACAATTTTAATGATATTTAGAAAATAGTTAACTTGATATCCGAAGCTTTTTCTGGATGTCAAGTTAACTATTTGCTAATATGAGGTATGTAACAATAGTAAAGATGTTAACAATTTATTATAGAGAATACTGTTAGATACAGAATTATATTTTCTCTCCTATTTATGGGTATCAAATAAACGAGAGCAATCATTGGAACATGTGTAGTGCACTCATTCAGACTTTGGGTAAAAATAAACTCATTAATGTATAATGTAAAAATAAACTCAATATGAACTGTATAGCATAGTGAATCTAAAATTGGTTCACACTCGCAAAATCGTGTCCACGTAGGCGATATTAGTAACGCGCCATGAAGGGGGAAAAGGGGTGCACAACGCAAGTTACATCTGCCCGAAGTGGCACACACTTGACAGCATACATCGATGACGGACGTCTGCGCTTACTGAAAATTTTGAGTCATTACTATCATGATAATAACATGTAACACTTGTTTTTCACTACTCGATTCTAATAATTACAATATACCACTTGCGGAATATCAAGTGTGCAATTAACGGTTACCTACAAAATTAATTGGTTGAAGTACAGCAAATTTTTTTACGTGTTCTTTTGTCTGTAATTATGCTGAAGATATTCGATATCCCTTTTGTTGTAGTTTGAAAATTAAGATCCGTTCAGAAATAAAGTAATTGAACATTTACCACCCAAAAGTAAAGAAATTTGCAGAAAAAAAAAATTTGGTATTTTTTATATAAATATATGAAAAAATTTACAGATGATTTTGAAAAAATGCATTTGGGGCAATATATCTGCATAAACTACACAGAATTATGTGAACTTTTTAAAAATATTCTTTATTTGTACGCAGATCGCGTAAAATAAAAGTAAATAGCATATATTATATGAAACAGAGAAGATTTAAATCAGAAAAATTGATTACATAAACAATATGTATTTGCTATGAAAGAGAGAAGATTTAAATCAGAAAAAGTTAATAAAAAAATTATTGTGTTTCTTAATTTGAATGACTATTAATGTTATAATACTACGTTTTGATCGTAATTTTTTTTTCATACATGTAGAAAAGAACACTGCGTACTTGAATCTTACTCAAGCTTATAAAAATAATGTTTAAAATAAATATAATCTTGTAGAAAGAATTTAATCAAAAATAAACAATATTTGTATATAATCTAAAATATGTCGCATGCAAAGGTATTTCATTAATAATTTTAGGTGAAAAGGAATTTTAATAGAATAATAACTTGAAGGTTATTCGAAGCCTCTAAGGGTTTTGCAGGGTTACGATAACATCATATTGTAAATTGTGCCAGTAAATAAGATAAGAATTGAGGCGAGTATCTTTTTGCAGGACAACACTGTCAAATTTCAGAATTATTTCGTCAAAATCTATCAAAAATCATATTAGACGCTGGGATTTTTAATGCATTTTCCACGTTTTCAATAAAATCGAGTATATTCTTTCATATCCTATTTCGTAATATTCTTAAACAATTTTCTTAAAATCACTTGATTTTCCTATGAAATAACTCAGATCCTAGTGAAACAATGTAACAAATGTTGTGGGTTTCCTGAACAGTTCAGTTGGAACTCTGTTACTGTAACAACGTCATCCCTCCATTCGTCAGCCTGCCTGTATCAGCCTCCTAAACGAAATAAGACAGGTACTTGATGTTCACACATAATATTGTTCCCTGGTACAAAACTGGAAATGCTATTTAAAATGACTACGATCAATGATATTCTAAATAAAAAATATGTTTCGGGCTCACTCCCGAAAGGTAAATGAGGTTGATTTTTTTGTATCGGCATATGAAGTTTTGCGAAGAGAACTTTATAAATAGGAAAAAATCAACCTTTCAATTTCTCTTTCACAGAAAAATAATAATTTGGTGGATCGTTAAATTTTCCGTACCTCACAATGAAAAACGTAACTTTTAGAAGATCACTTATATGTTCACATGCACCTTTTTATATCAGGTACTATTTAATATTTATTATACCAAAAAGTCCGCATTAGTGATTAACACAATAAATACAATGATTTCACTTCTAACCAGGTACAGTAATGGCGATGGGCGAGTCTAATAATATTTACACAGAAACGTTATTGTTATCGGGTTAAGGAAAACTGCCCTGCTCTTTAAATAGAAAATACATTCAGGTGAAGCCTGCTAGGCGGGAAAAAGCAACTTAGTTCATATATATTGAAAAATATGTAAAACATCAAGTACACAACAACAAACTGGTATCGCGGAATATCAGTTACGTTATTAATGTACTTATGTAGATTAATTGATATCACAGTTTAAATAATGATATTTCAAGTGAAATACGTAGGCTTTCACTCTCGCATGTTTTTCATTGATTATCGTTTTGAAGAAAACTTAAAAGCGAGTAAAACGGTATAGAAATGGAAACAAGCTTAAAAAGGTTTTAATTTTTAGAATACAAAACGTTTCAGAGATTTAATCAGGAAAGCGCCAAAAATTAATTATTCCAAATTTTTAGAAATTTACCATATTTTTAAGATCGTGGAAAACATGCTGGGTTAATATCATTACATAGAAAAAAATTATGTTATTACTTTGAAATAGTGCAATAAGAACACCATATACCTTTTAATGTTTAAAGTTCTATTTGTGTCTGTATGTCCACGGAAGTCTTGTTCCACTCATACTTAACAAGTTTACCATATCATACAATGAACGGCCGCCATCGTCACACATTCCTTGCAAATTCTAAAATCAATTCGCAATTCCCATTTTGCTTGTATACTTTTTATTTATTTTCAAACTTTACTGTACACAATTGACACATATGTTGAATTTATTGTTGCGAGAATAATCTGCTGCAGCCAACCAGGGCATTAGTTCAGTCTAGCTCAATGAACAACCGAGAATCGAATCTGGACCCTACGATGCCCGAAGTATTCGAAAGCCGTAAGCTAGTAATTTATCCAACACGCCACGGAGATACAATTTGTTTCGTGTCTCCAGACGAAAAACAGAATCCTCATAAGATAACTCACTTTTTGGTTTATCCGTCTGTATCAGAAACCGCTTTACGTGAATACTCAAATATGGCATACTAACATAGTATATTATTATAATGTGGGGCATTGGTGGAAGGGGTTAGTAATATGGGTTCCAGCAATATTTTTTTCACTTTTTTATGTAGTACATCTTCAAATATATGCCATATATAAATGTAATTTTAGATGTCATGATTAGTTAATATTAAAAATGTTTATTATATTCTGAATTACAGTTAAATATTTATTGCACTTAGAAGTCCATATCATTGATGACTTATGATTAACAAAACAAATTATTTTATTTATCACAATCAGGCAAAAATAGGCGAGCAAAGCCAACATTTGGCCGGTTAGACTTAATTCAAATTACCTTACAATTGGGTCGATAATCTCTCGATTTCGGAATCGATGACGGTTAATGCTCTTGAAACGTAATTTATTTCACCCACCTAGAGCGAGCGTTAATATGCTGCACCGTTCATAAAAGTTTACGGACCGATACTAATCAACGCGGTATTGAGCCGCACTTCACGAATACGATTTTAAAATTACTAGGTAATTCACGATTTACTTTTAATTCTGCAAATTTCCAGTAACAAACTGGATGTCGATTCATTTCGTCAAAACCATGATGTCGATCCATATTAATTTCATTTCATTTAAGCTTCACTTCCCAAGTAATTTGAATGTTGTTTCTAGCAGCGTAACATTTTTAAATCTCTAATCTTTATGACTTGCCAACATTTTTACATTTTGATATAGGCAAGGAAACGGGCTTTTATTTAAACGAATTAAAAGTTTTGCCCTGAAAATGATGAAAGCCTTTATATGATATGTTTGTTTTAAACCAAATAAATCTACAATTATGTATTGAAAAACGCTACCTACTCGATGAACAAAATCGCCGGCATGGATGACACACACGGTCTTTCTTGTATACTGTGCAGAGCTTAACTCTGAAAGGAGGATGCACTTTTGAAAGATCTAATACCATAAAAACAACTGTTTCCACTTAAATATAGCGAGTAATTTCAATAATCATTGCAGAGAAACTACAAACATGTGTAAAGCATCTAACTGGTTAAAAAAATAATAAAGATTAATCAAAATTACGAAAAGAAAAATATTATAAATTATACTTATTGAGATGAAATAACGAAGAAAACGAAGAGTGTTAGGAATGGATTGAAATTAACGAATTTTGGATAGACACACTGACAAATTCCTAACGGTGTAAACCAGTTTATTTCGTAAGTTGGCCTCAACACACAATACAAGCATCCACAAAAGCTTTTTAATGTAAACTTGGCCAAAGTGGGGCAAAACAAACGCGATATTCAAGCAACTTAAGGTGGACTGCATGGGCTTTATAAAAATATTACAGAGTAGCTATTCCGTAAGTACTGAATTTATTCTATAAGGATATACTTATTCTATAAGGAGCAAATATTCTATACAAGAAATGGCTGATCAGGTATCATCTACATAAATAATTACTTATTTTTAGAGTCCATGATACAATAAGGCATAAACAATGAACGACCATAATTCATTTGACAAATATTTACTACCAGCTTTAAAAGAAAAGGTAAGTAAAAAATGGTGCAATTTCAAAAACAATATCTGCTGAAAACATTGGGTCTTTAGACATATCTATACGTACGTACTTACGTTCATGTTCTTACCCCTAAAGAGTTATTAAAAAACAATTATATTTTGGGATAAATATACCCAATATTTGTATCTATAATAATTATAATCGATTTTGTATAAATCCATTTTTAAACACTTATCAAAATAATTATGAGGATGAAATAGTGCAACAAACCCTCAGAGTGGACTGACTCGGGTCTATCTTCCTTAGGACCGGAACCAGTAATCATTAGGTTCCTTCAGTGGAAGGTTATATTTAGCTCATTTTTACCCTCTATTCAACTCCATAGCTAACTCATAGTTCACTAGTGTCAAAGAATAACATTTTGTCACTACATGTAATTAACCCGGAACTTTTCTTAAGGGTCAAATTTGTCGTACAACTTTTCTGACTTATTGTTAATTTGTTAATTCCTCGTCTTAACAAATTTATATACATACTCCCACTTTTGTGAAATATGTGTATCAATGTGAACATACACAGATATATTTGTATCTATACACTAAAGCAATCAAAAACACGTGTTTCCTTTTTTCATAGAGGAGAACGCTACTGAGTTGACTTTTATCCCACTTCGCTACCGACAGAGGAATTGATAAAATTAGCTCTTCCGATAAATTCTACTAGTAACGCCATCAAATTCATACATCTGTTTTCAAACGGCTATAAACATTTTAGTATTCCAGTCATTGCTTGCTGTTATCTTAACATAATTTACGTGTGAAGCAGCTGTTGTGTGCTTTCAATGGAAATTCCAATGAACGTTTATTTTCTATAGTAGAAGAGCACGAACGGTCAAGGTTCGTATTCAATGATATATTTTGTGAAGAATGTTTTTCTGAATCTTTAATTATTTACGTCAAATTCCTTACATTCTTATCAAACATTAGCTTTACAAACGTATCCACATCATTTAAATACAGTTCCACTCTTCAGGTTTTCCCATGGCCATTTCGTCTAAGTGAAAAACTTCATAGCGCAATTTAAAATATACCTATTGCCATCTGTTGATGTTTATAGGTACATTATACAATTGTGTTATTATTACGCGTTGAGTAGCTAGATACTTCTTTATCATGTTCCGCTAGTGCAATATATTTTAATTTATGATAATATTAAACTTGAATGTCTTCTGACTATATAAAGCGATTACAATGAAATGAAAATTAAATGCTGTTTCAAGTTATCGCCTATATTTTTTTGAAAGGGTCATCCAGATTGCATGTTGAGTTTTTACTTTATGTGTGCACAAACAGACAAACATTTGAAAGTTATCTTAACGCCTTCTATCTCTTATCTTTCAGGGACCCCAATTTTTTTTCAAATATTTTGTATGCATAACTTACAGTTTTATTATATGTATAGATATCTGACCTTTTGTATTCTATAATACATTATTATTTATAAAGGGAAGCGTTTTTTGCTGGGACAGTTTGTTTATTTTTGTTTAGACTCCAGCTTATTTATTTATTTTTTGAAGTGAAAACTTATTTAGGGGCACCTGCGCACTTTTTTCGAGCAGTGAACGAAACTGTGCCGTAACGTTCGGGTCTGTGATACTGACTCGTCAGGTTCGGCTGGTGACGCTGAATCGGATAAACTCGGCTTCCTTAGGTATCAGTCAAGTAAACTTGTTTATAGGTGCACCAAGCGCACTATTTTAAAATATCAATTGAAATACTTTTCAAGGCATACCATGGCATTTTTTTATTAATATGTTATTTGAGTATAATTTAATATAATACACGAATATTTTAGTGTATAATCAGAGTAGTGATTGAAGTCTACACAGTTAGTGTGCAATATTTTATTTGAAAGTAATTTATTATAATACGCGTAAGTAAATCTCAATCTTGCATTGTTCCTGATTCACCGAATTGAAATCGATCCCTGCAATTAAACATATATTTAAAATTAGAAATTTTCTCTTCCGTCGTATGGTCGTAAGCACACATCAGAAGTTTTTCATCTTCATTTTGAATTATATATTTGGCGAATTCATTGCTACATGAGCAATCCCTTCCCATCAACCAAAACACTAGAAGTTAGGAACTAGTTTTGAGAAATCTGTATTAAACCATCCGTGAGACATTATAAAATAAAATATTCATTACAATTTGATAATGATATATATAGATAAATAAAATTCACAAGTCTATCTGCAATTTTCCCGTTTTCAGTTTTAAAATAATTTTTTCGTTTGCACATTCGATACTGAAACGAATCTAATGTTGAAAAAATTAGTGTCTCACTCTCTTTACGATAAGATTTAATTAGAAAACTACTAAAACCATTGACATGAATTTTATACGCATTAAAAGTATTAACTTTAGTATTAATTAAGTTTCATTACGACATTTCAAACCATTCCGAGGTTGAGCGGATGAAAATGTTACGTAGAAAATTAAACATATTCTCTACCATACGGATGATAAACAATTGCGATCTGTAGGAACACGCGGGAGCAGCAGAGGAACAGATGGGAGGAAGTTCAAGTCAGCTGCATGGGAATTAAAAGAAATTCATTATCTATTTTTTTAATTTAAGAGGATGCAATGATTTCAGTAAATCGCTGCGCTTGTATTTCGAATTCCATTCGTACAAAATCGCACGGTACCACATTTTAGTAGTTTAATTATATAATAAAGTAGTAATAACCAACAAGCAACTCAATAAGTAAATAGTCAAAACATCAGTACAAATGGGGAAAGGGATGATAATACGAAAGAAGAAAGAATAGGCTAGTGATAAAGAATCAAATCCGGAACTTATTTTTTAGACCACTTTTGTAAATATGAACCGGCAATGCGTTTCGGTAGGTCAGGATTGAGTTTGTTCTAGAATTTGAGAGAATATGTACAGTGAAGCTTGTGAAAGTTATTGTCAAGTCTACAAATAAGAAGAGAAGGGACCTAATCTAAAAAGAGGCTAAGAGCTAGTGCTCCTAATTTAGAATTGCTACAAGACGGACTGGAAGGATTCTTCAGTATGATAAAGAGAATATATAGAATACTTAAATTATGCCCGTCACGTTTTTCCGATGAAGGGAGGGAATGGAGGAGTTCCCATAACCACCTCCCTCCATCCTCATCAGATCCTTCCAGTTACAATATGGAACAAAATGTCTTATAGAGACTAGTCAAATAAGCTCCAACTCAATAGATTTACTCGTAGCCATTTAGAAGTTCCTACGTCCACCTCTCTCCTCCATCATCAGATCCTTCTCGTCACAATACGAAAATAAAGACTGTTTGAGGTCAGTTAAATGAGTCCAATTTCCCAAAGGCTTACCTCTCTTTCCTCCATAATCATAGCAGTTCGGCGATACGATATTATTGGAATGTCATCAGAATTTTATAAGTTTGCAAATATTCAAACCAATACGATTATTAGACCTGTTTACAAAGATAGTAAGTCAATGATCAAGCAAGCAGCACATAATAAGCTATTTTAGAAAAAAATGTATTTTTTTTTTATTTCGAGTAATAATACCGTAATTTGAAATGAGTGAAAATAAGTGCAGTAGTTAGATGACAGTATGTAACTTATGTACTATAGTTATGGGAAATACACAAAAAAACATTAAACCAACTAGAAAATAACAACACCAATTAAATCACAGACAATATACAAATACAATATACAATACATGAAATAAAATATATTAATTTCAAATATTTAATGCTATGACACTACATGTCGTGATTTTTATTAATGTATATAAACAAAACACACTCGGTACTTTGGTTACTAATCTGATTTACGACCGACTACTTTAAACACTAAAAAAATCTAAAAAGCTAATCCTAATAAAATATTTAAAGTTAAATTTAATATTTCAGAAAGGATACAAAAGAAAACATTAAACGTATTCCGTGGTATTTCGTTAATAATATGAGATGAAAAGAACATAAATAATATAATAACACAAGGGTCGCGTCGACCCTTTGAATGTTTATAGGGTTGTAACAACATTACATTGTAAATTGTGCTAGACAAATTTGGATAAGAATTGGTGTGAGGATTTTTTCACAGAACGAAGTTTAATGACGCATAGTGCCGAGATGATGATTAAAAACATCCACAGATGAGTTGGGCTGCATTTTAAACTATGCCGTCTCGTCAACATTTTGTTCATTTAAAGTTAGTCAGGTAGAAATTACATGAGGCGGATTGAAAGTACTGTCATTTTGAACTTATGTTTTTTTTGCGTGCCACAAATGTTTTCCCAGGTTCCAATTGTTTCTTAGAACAGTTTAGTAAATCAGTTATGCATTCCCCACATTTTTATAAATCCTTTGTTCTGTATTTACGGTACTCGACGTGTCCTGGTTGTGTGAAGAGAGGAGTTGAATTCCATTCTTGGGATTTCCAAGAGTGGTTGAAACTCGATTACCGTAATAACATGATCCGTCTATAAGTCCATCTCTCTGTGTCAGGCTTCCATACGAAATAAGGAAGGGATTTGTAATTCACACATAATATAGTTATGGCGAGTTGTAAGTAGAACATAAATCTGCTTTCAATTTTTTTATCTCTGAATTGTTATGATTGACCATCAAATTTGCTATTTTTATAATTTGTTATCCATTGAAATGAATCATTATAAGATCACTCTCGTGCCCATCTGTTCGTCTGTCACAGCCATCTTTTTTAGAAACAACTTGACGTTGAAACTTGAAATATAGCATATCATTAAAACACTTAATTTTTTTTTAAGTATGTGCACTCAAACGTTTTGGTTTGGAGAGAGGAGATAAATTAAAAACTCAAAAAAAATTTAAATTAAATATAGAGTTTGGGAATTGTTTGAAGAAGCTTGTTGTAAGGATCTCAAAATTATAAAATCCATAGTTTATATATAGCTTCAGAGTTATACTGAAAAATATGTAAAAGATGTTTTACTTCTCCACCTTACTAATTTTCCGAAACTACTACCGTCGTAGCTTTTCAGATGTTCACGGTAATACATGAGTAATACAATAATAAATATTATATATATATATATATATATATATATATATATATATATATATATATATATATATGTATATATGTGTATGTTAAATAAATATTTAACAATACCGACTTAAGTAAATTGGGAATTGTTAAATATTTGTACTTTTGACTAGGAAGTCTTTATTAGTGATGACTAATAATAAAGTACACTTCGAACGGACCCTCGCCATCTAAACTTGATTCACGTGAGCCCATTTTAGACCAATTTTGTTTCTAGGCCTGTATAAAAACGCCTACACTTTGACAACTGTAATTTGTATTAAATAGCGAATCCTAAAATGAGCTGCATAGAAAAATTATGATTAATAATTCGAAATTTTTGGGAAATTTACCATATTTTTACGGTCGTGAAAAACATGCTGGGTTAATATTATTACGTAGAAAAAAATAATGTTATTACTTTGAAATAGTGCAATATGAACACCATGTACCTCTAAATGTTTAAAGTTCTATTTGTGTCTAAGTATACACGGAAGCCTTATTCCACTCATACTTAACAAGTTTACTATAACATATAATGTACGGCCGCCATCCTCAGATGTTCCCTGCAAATTCTAAAATCAACTCCCATTTTGTTTGCGCACTTTTTATTTATTTCAAACTGTACTGTATATAATTGACCCATATGTTGATTTATTGTTACGAGAGCAACCTGCTACAGCCAACCAGAGCGTTAGTTCAGTCCTGCTCGATGACCAACCGAGAATCGAATCTGAATCCTACGATGCCCTGCTTCTTCGAAAGCCGTGAGCTTGTAATCAATCCACATGCCACATAAGTGACAATTTCTTTCGTATCTACAAAGGAAAAGACTGAATCCTCATAAGATCACTTAAGTGTCAATTTATCCGTCTATCACAATCGTCTGTATCAGAAACCGCTTTACGTAGATATTCAAATATGGCATACTAAATTAAGTAATTATTGTAATGTGGGTCATTGGTGGAAGTGATTAGTTATATTGGTTTCAGAAATATTTTTTCACTTTTTTATGTAGTACATCTTCAAATATATGCCGAGAAATAGGCAAAAATTATATCGCGTTTTCCCCTCTCATTTGTTTTTTCTGAAACTTTTGAACTTAAAATCACGAAAAATAGAGGGTTTTTAGAAACCTATGCAAGGGTTGAGCGAAAACTTCAAAGTCATAATTAGTTAATATTAAAAATGTTTATTATATTCGGTATTATAGTATCACAATCAGGAAAACATAGGCGAACCAAATTAACACTTGGCCGGTTAGACTTAATTCAAATTATCTTATAATTGGGTCGATAATCTCTCGAACTTGGAATTGATGACGGTTAATACTCTTGAATAATAATTTATTTCACCCACCTATAGCAAGCATTAATATGCTGCACCGTTCACATAGCTTTACGTACCGATACTGATCAACGCAGTATTGAGCCACAATTCAGGAATACGATTTTAAAACTACTAGGAATTTGCGATTTACTTTAAAATCAATTTCCTCTAGATGTTCAGTAACAAACTAGATTAATTTTTTTTAATAATTAACTACGTTTTCACTAACAAACTAGATTAACATAAACCCGAGCAGCAAAATCCAGTCAAAATCATGTTGTCGATGTATATTAATTCAATTTGATATAAACTTGATATCCTAAGTAATTTAAATGATGTCTCTTGTGGCATAACATTTTTAAGTCTCTAAACTTTATAATTAATAACATTTTTCATATTTTCATATAGAGGAGGAAAATGGCTTGTACCTACTCATATTAATTGAAAGATTTCCATGGAAAAGAATGTAAGCATATTTATGATGTTTGTTTTGAATGAAATAAACCTACAATAATTTATTGAGACACACTATACAGAGATTAACTTTGATGGGAGGATACATTTTGGGATGGTTTAATACTATGAAAACAAATGTTTCCGCTTAAATACATAAATACTGACTCGCTGAGTCAATTAAGTAATCATTGCAGAAAAACTGCGAACATTTTTAAAGTAATTAATTGATTCAAAAAATAGCAAAAAGGAATCATAACTATGAAGCAAACAAAAACTTATATGAATTCGACATTTTGAAATGGAAGAAACGACGTGGACGAGGCATAAAATTGTGAATGGCTTGAGTTTAACGAATTTTGAATAAGTACATCGACGAATTCCTGACGCCAGGAACCAATTTATTCCGTAAGTTGTCTGCAAACACATAATACGAGCATTCACAAATGATTTTAAATGTAAACTTTGCCTAAATTGAGCAAAATAATGTCGCAATATTCAAACAACTTAAGATGGACTATTGAGTAGCAAGATATGTGATAAGAAAAATGCGCATATCAATGTATTTTACATAATTAATCACTTATTTTTGGAGTCTAAGATGTAACAAATGCATAAACAACCAACGACCGTAGTTCATTAGACAGTTATTGAATACTGACTTCGGGAGAAAAGTGAAGAAACTGATGGAGTAATTTGAGAACAATGATCTTGTGAAAACATTGGATATTAATAATGGAAATAGCTGAGTGGTTTATTACATACATACATACATATACGTAGGTACTTACCTTGGTACACCTAATGGGTTATTTAAAATGAAATTAACTATATTTAGGGATAAATATACCCTACATTTGTATCTATAAGACAGGTTACGTGTTTGCAAAACTTTATAGAGATAGATGTTTCGGCTGGTAAAGATGTAAAATCGAAATAGAGACACAAACCCAATTTCGCGTTATATGATTTTACTGATGTTAATTATGCTGCTCTCTCCCTCAACCGCTATCGCCAAATGCTTCCGTTCCGTTCACCAAACGACATTGATCGTCAGGGTCGGCGCTATATCTGCGGGAATACTCGGAATCATCACTCAATACATTTATTTTACTTATTATTTTACTTATTATTTTGCTTATTAGTTTTACTTATTACACGACGACTTTTATGATGTTGGAAAATCGTCGGAAAGTTGTACGTGTGAGTTACGCTTAAGAGTGTGGCTTAGTCTCTTGAGCGGAAACAAAAATCTGATATCGATGCAACATTTAGAATCAAAAAGTAAATAAGCCCGTCTCTCGCTAACTTGTTTTGTTTAAGTGTTTCTCGACTTTTGTTACGTTTTTATTACTGATCTGTTCCTTTAAATTACATCGTAATGATATTTAGCTATAATTGTTCAAGAATGGTTTTTTTTACACAAAAATAACTTTCGAAAGTAAACATAGGGTTTTAGTTATTTGCGCGAACAAATAAACAAAGGAAAAGGAAAATTGTTCCGTTTTATCAGTATTCTTCCCCTGCAGATCAAATTATGTAGTGTATAGCTTGTGATATTTCCTAATATAAAGGGTTTCTAACTCGGAAAATGTGTGGTTCCACAGATCAAATCGAACAAACCAACAAACTTGTGCGCCCCATACATAAGTGCGCACTATTAAGATTAGGCTTAAAATTATCTAGTAAAAGTTTACAAATTGCTGTAACAAAATTCCATAGGTGTACCTACTTAACGTGGTGTAATTTTGTCATTGCAATCTTTTAAGCGACAAATACGGCACCCAGTTAGGGTAAGTGCATATTGTATTACATTTGCTTTTAAATGAAAATTGCTCAGAAAGGATTTCCGTTTTCGAAACCCCATCTGGAAAGTTCATCGATTCTGGTTAGGTAAGTAGTGTATTGGAACATATTGTATTTGATCATCTCTGTAGGGACCATGCAAGAAACATAGAGGTCGCCTAAGAATATTTACAGCACCAAGAGAATTAGGAAATTTTATTTACACGTTTGTCAATAAAAGCGCAGTATTTTTGTTTTTCAGACAACAATAAAAGAACAGTTTTCATCTATTTATCGATTAAATATAAAAATTACGAGTAGAATAAAAAAAAGCAACCTAAATTCAGCCGTGTAAATAATATGCAGAATTTAATTCTCAGAGAAAAATCAGAATTTCTAATGATAGTTATAAATAGTAAACTATTTGTTCAAATGAAATATTGAAATAAACTCACTATAAATTACGAAAATTGCATAAGAAATTTTATTATTCAATAATTGAAAGAAAAAGGTTTTACTCTGAAAGAAAACAGTAAAATTTATATTGAACACACACTTGTTTCAATGTAATTATATCTACACGACAGAACACAGTAATCATCATTGAGTATAACTAATGAATGTTAGAGCAGATTGTTGAAAAACTAAATACTGCATTGTTTTTATGAATTATTGAATTTGTTTTATACAACAGAATGCACTATATTTATAAATATTTTTTCTTGAGGATAATATGTACGCCATGAGATCTTCACACGAAGAAATGGCATACTGTAACCAAATATTCATTTATTTACCACCAGAGGGCAATGATGGCACATTACATATTCACTGTTGGGGGCAATGTTAATACAAAATAAACAATCGACCAAGTACAAGACGAACCTCCACAAAGGGTTCCGTTGTACCAAATAACATTGAACTTATAAGTTTGTATTTATTTAAGACTATGTGAAAAACAAAGTTGTCATTGCGGTCGGTACCAAAAGTATCTCGTATCTCATAAACTACGAAACATATATTATTGAAGTTAATTTTTGGTTAATGTTTTCTTCAAGTTTTTCTCTAATTCATTTTTAAAGTCTATTACCTAAGTTACACGTATAAAATGCCACCGTTTATATTATTTGTTTTTTCCATAATCCCATTATTTTATTGTACAGTGATTCATAGAGGAGACAGATAAAATTTGGATGGTAGATGACCATCCAAATTTTATCTGTATAGTGCCAATAGTCTCCGAGTAAAATAGCAGTAACTTACGGACAGGACGAAATTATAAGGGTTCCGTTTTTGCCATTTGGCTACGGAACCCAAAAATCCACGTACCCATTTATACAATTCATGGGTGTTACCAAACCTAAAAGCAATGTTAACTAGGTACGTACACAATTTTAAGAAAAGCTATCTTAAACTATAAATCTGACAGTTAATGGAATTTATGTGTTACCAAAAGTTATTTTCATACTTACCTTCATAATGCGCAATATATTCCTCGTCCGCGAAACTCTTAACACTGTGGAGATTCTTTCATCGCTGCTTGTACGTTTTATTCCATCTGTTATAACTTAGTGAAAAATAAAGTTATCAAACAGAAAAGAATCATTTTATGGATTTCCACTTTCAACTGTACGAACGTTTCCGCTTACGTGGATTTCTTTATTTGCACAGAGGCTTGACAGTACGCAACGATAAATTATATAATGGCAGCCTTTAGGCTAATATTTATATATATTATAATATATAAATTGTTATAATTATCATAATTATATATATATATATATATATATATATATATATATATATATATATATATATATGCATATATATATATATACATATATATATATATATATACACTCCAAAATATAAAATGAAATAAAATCCAGAGGTGTTTTAAAAATACCAGTTTGCACTTATTATTTTGTATACAGAGCTTAAAAATAAAGAAAATATGAAATGGAACCTCAAATTTTCATTTAATATTATTAATTTTTCCGCAAACTCAAAGGTTTAAAAAGATTTCATACTCAAAGTTTTAAAAAGACCTCTTCACTAGATGGTAAGTGCAATAGAATTCATTTGACATGTATGAGAAAGTACAGAATATCAGTTCTACTCTTATTAATACATAATTACGTATTAATTGAGATCTCAACACGAAACATCTCTTTGCTAAATTGAATGCACAAAGGTTTAAAGCTGCAAAAAGCACAAATATATGAAACTGCAAATGTTCCGTTTTTGTTATTTGGTTACGGAATCCTAAACAGGAATATGAAATACTGCCATTGCCATTCCAGAATCATTACACATATTCATACACAAAAAACATAATAAAATATGAATAGCTAAATGACCCGATGAGATAGAACTTGATTAAGTTTTTGTATTTAATTTATCATCGAATATAAATATGATTGAGTTACATTTTAGGTCCTCACAATATTAAAATTCCTTTTTTATACTTTTTGTTTTAAATTATTTTTGCTTGCTTTTCAAAAAAATGTATTGCTTTCCTAATGTTTTCTATAATTATTTTAATTCATCGTTAATCAGATGTTAGAACGTTCCGAAACTTTAGTGCATATCCTTCTTATATTGACCTGGTTTGGGTCAGAGTTTAAGAAACGAGTTCGATTTTTTTACATAGTTTACACACAGTTAAAAAAGAGTAAAGCAAACATGTCAATATACTATTAAAACAGTAGAGAAAGATAATCCAATTTTATGTTGATTATTCTTCAATTAATGCTATTCACGACACCACTGAGACAGAGATGTCGACTTTTATGAGAAGCAATAACTTATATCAAACCTATAGGAAACGGCTTTAATGAAATCACACTATGTTTTCTATGGTCGCTCAAAATCATAAATCATAGTGAAAAATAATTTCGAGCCTTTTATTTCAAGTCGAGCTTATTTTACAATGATAGATTAAAAACGTTAAGTGGCAATTTAAGAATTTAATTAAAGAGTAGAAACTATGCTCAGGTGCATATAACGTCGAGTTATAATTTCGCTGGAGGACGCATGACTCTGTCCAAGGTTAGCGCTATCTATTAATACATTTAAATACTCAATTTAGACTTAAAACCTGTCGCTTTTTGGAAGAATATAGAACGTCAGGGAAACTCCACTACCAAACTTTCTTATGAGTTAATACTTTCAGCCCCGCAAAAGAATTTCCCACTTTCTTCAATTCTGCTGTAGGACTTCTTTGGCTTGTCTCTTTTCTTATTTTTCTAAAGGTTTGAGAAAAAGGTGTTATTGTTCTAAGATATTGAGGCGCTTGCGGAGAATTTTTGTAAACCATCTCCACTTTCTTCTCCCGATCTAAATGGCTACGTCTTCTTCCGTCTTTCGATTCCATGATTTTTTGTATATCAAGTATGGTAAAAAATACGCGGAATTTTTTGCACACATAAGTTAACGAGGATATGCGGATTTTATTGATCTCGGTAGTCACTTTCCGTGTTTCATACCCCTACAACGGAAATAACTTTAGATACAATTTTAAGTACCTTGAAATTAAATGATAAGGATGCTTTGTGGTATTTTCTAAGATATTATATAGAAATTAAATATTTACAATTACTAAATAGCAATATTGGAATAATTCTCCATAATTAGTAAAACTATATTATATTACTATTACACTATTACTATTACTGTTTCTGTTACTATTACTATTACTATTGCTATTGCTATTGCTGTTGCTGTTGCTGTTGCTGTTCCTGTTGCTGTTGCGGTTGCTGTTGCGGTTGCTGCTGCTGTTGCTGTTGCTAGTGCTGTTGCTGTTGCTGTGGTTGTTGCAGTTGCTGTTGCTGTTTCTGTAGCTGTTGCTGCTGCTGTTGTTGTTGCTATTTCTAGTGCTGTTACTGTTGATGTTGCGGTTACTGTTGCGGTTGCTGTTGCTGTTGCAGTTACTGTTGCTGTTGCTGTTGCTAGTGCTGTGGCAGTTTCTGTTACGGTTGCTGTTGCGGTTGCTGTTGCGGTTGCTGTGGCTGTGGCTGTTGCTAGTGCTGTTGCTGTTGCTGTGGTTGTTGCGGTTGCTGTTACTGTTGCTTTTGCAGTTGCTGTTGCTGTTGCTGTTGCTGTTGCGGTTGCTGTTGCGGTTGCTGTTGCTGTTGCGGTTGCTGTTGCGGTTGCTGTTGCGGTTTCTGTTGCGGTTGCTGTTGCGGTTGCTTTTGCTGTTGCGGTTGCTGTTGCTGTTGCGGTTACTGTTGCTGTTGCTGTTGCTGTCGCTGTCGCTAGTGCTGTGGCTGTTGCTGTTGCGGTTGCTGTTGCTGTTGCGGTTGCTGTTGCTGTAGCTGTTGCGGTTGCTGTTGCTGTTGCTGTTGCTGTTGCTATTACTATTGCTATTGCTGAAATTAAATATGTAGAATTACTAAATAGCAATATTCGAATAATTCTCCATAATTAGTAAAACTATATTTTATTACTTACTATTTCACTATTACTATTACTATTACCGTTTCTGTTACTATTACTATTACTATTACTATTATTATTGCTATTTCTATTGCTATTGCTGTTGCTAGTGCTGTTGCTGTAGCTGTTGCTGTTGCGGTTGCTGTTGCTGTAGCTGTTGCTGTAGCTGTTGCTGTTGCTGTTGCTGTTGTTGCTATTGCTGTTGCGGTTGCTGTTGTTGTTGCTGTTGCGGTTGCTGTTGCTGTTGCTGTTGCGGTTGCTGTTGCTGTTGCTGTTGCTGTTGCTATTACTATTGCTATTGCTGAAATTAAATATGTAGAATTACTAAATAGCAATATTCGAATAATTCTCCATAATTAGTAAAACTATATTTTATTACTTACTATTTCACTATTACTATTACTATTACCGTTTCTGTTACTATTACTATTACTATTACTATTATTATTGCTATTTCTATTGCTATTGCTGTTGCTAGTGCTGTTGCTGTAGCTGTTGCTGTTGCGGTTGCTGTTGCTGTAGCTGTTGCTGTAGCTGTTGCTGTTGCTGTTGCTGTTGTTGCTATTGCTGTTGCGGTTGCTGTTGTTGTTGCTGTTGCGGTTGCTGCTGCTGTTGCTGTTGCTGTTGCTAGTGCTGTTGCTGTTGTTATGGCTGTGGCTGTTCCTGTTGCTGTGGCTGTTGCTGTTGCGGTTGCTGTTGCGGTTGCGGTTGCTGTGGCTGTTGCTGTTGCTGTTGTTGTTGCTGTTGCTGTTGCTGTTGCGGTTGCTGTTGCGGTTGCTGTTGCTGTAGCTGTTGCGGTTGCTGCTGCTGTTGCTGTTGCTGTTTCTAGTGATGTTGCTGTTGATGTCGCGGTTGCTGTTGCGGTTGCTGTTGCTGTTGCGGTTACTGTTGCTATTGCTGTTGCTGTTGCTAGCGCTGTGGCTGTTGCTGTTGCGGTTGCGGTTGCGGTTGATGTTGCGGTTGCTGTGGCTGTGGATGTTGCTAGTGCTGTAGCTGTTGCTGTTGCAGTTGCTGTTGCTGTTGCTATTGCGGTTGCTGTTGCGGTTGCTGTTGCGGTTGCCGTTGTTGTTGCTGTTGCTGTTGCTGTTGTTGTTGCTGTTGTTGTTGCTGTTGTTGTGGCTGTTGCTGTTGCTAGTGCTGTTGCTGTTGTTGTTGCTGTTGCTGTTGCTGTTGCTGTTACGGTTGCTGTTACGGTTGCTGTTGCGGTTGCTGTTGCGGTTGCTGTAACTGTTGCGGTTGCTGGTGCTGTTGCTGTTGCTATTACTATTACTATTACTATTACTATTGCTATTGCTATTGCTATTGCTGAAATTAAATATTTACAATTACTAAATAGCAATATTCGAATAATTCTCCATAATTAGTAAAACTACATTCTATTACTATTACACTATTACTATTACTATTACTGTTTCTGTTACTATTACTGTTGCTGTTGCTGTTGCTGTTGCGGTTGCTGTTGCTGTTGCTATTGCTGTTGCTGTTGCTGTTGCTGTTGCTCTTGCTGTTGCTGTTGCTGTTGCTATTTTTACGTCTCAATATTTCGTATATATCCTACTAAAACAATGCATATTTATACTTTGGGTTCGAATTATATCACTGTAATTGCATCTAATAAAATCATGTCGTAAATAAATATTTGCTTTTAATGCATTTGTGTCAGTATTTACGACTAAAAATGTATTTATTGCATGAGACAGTTTGAAATTTCTTAAAAATATTAATGTAATTTTAGTGATTTTATCAAACATTTGGTCATAGAGTCATTATCACAAAGGGAATCTTTGTAAAATTTAGTTATATCTTCTATATTAGTTATGGTAAAACCAGAGTTTTGCTCGAATTTTGAATATACTGAATAGCACAAAACAATAATTCAGTGCAAACAAAGTTGTTATATTGGGAGAAATATCGCGTTCATGTTGATACACAAATATATATCATTTCCACCGTTCCACCCGGGTTGTCTCAGGGCCCCTACTGGGATCCATAACATCCCTTTCATTCATAAAAATTCTGTACCTACAATTACGTCACTCGTCAATCATTCCTGTATCTACAATCACGGCGCTTCCACTCAGTTGGGTTATAGACTGTCCCTTCTCAAGAAGTTATTCATGATCTCCATTTTTTAAGGACATATATGGGGAACGCTCTAAATGATTTAAAGATGGGTCCATTTTAAATCAAGGTGCGGTGACTAAAAATACCATGTTCTAATGATCTGCGTGATTTTATTCTAATATAAGGGCGTATGCTCTCAACCAAAATTCTACGAGCGTCATCGTGCTCACTACAGTAGAGAATTTGTTATACACACGCCATGATTCATGGCGTGTGTATAACAAATCGCCTTTAATTACTCTCAACTAACTCCAAAACAGACTAAGGTTCTCGTTGACGCAAATATACAGGCAAATTCCAAACTTACATCTAACTAGAGGTTTATAATTATGAGCTGACATGTTTTGGTTATAATTTGTTGTATTTGGGTTTCTGCGTTAGCGTAGGTAAAAAGCAATAATATACATGAAAATACACGTTGTTAAATTATTATATAAAATTATATAGTATGTAATTACAAGTAATTTATTACTATTACAATGATTGAGGGTTGAACGAAGAACAAAACGTACTATTTTAAAACATGACTTCCAAAGTTTGTCTTCAGTATCAGACTCCATAAAAAATTGCTTTTTGCCTTTTATTCTCTTTTACATGACCTCAAAATTTGTCAATAAAAATAACCTATATATAATTAGTTTTATTAGCACTAATTTGCTTTTCTTTTTATTGACGATATATTTTATCAAACATAGTTAAAATTTGTACCGTCTTCAATTAAATTTTCATTGAGATAATCCTTAGCGCAGGTTGCTAAGCAGCGCTAAGTTAAAATTTAAATAATCCTCTTTAATAAAATATTTAAAAAAATGTACTTGAACGAAGACTCGGGCACAATATAGTAAGAATATAATTCTAATCAAAATCTGCACTGCATTGAATGTATTTGATATCTATTATGGACACCGTTTAGTTTATATATAACCGGTGTCCATAGAGAGATTAATAAGGCTGCGTCCCTGTCCTGCAAATGGAAGAAACCTACAAAGTGGATAAAGTTGTATCGATACTAATATGTGATTTGGCGTTTCTTCTTCGCTGTTTAGTCTAGCGCAACAGGTATTTCATGGTAGTTCTGTTAGCAGGCAAAATAAGTAAACTATTTTGAAATGAATGTTACATAAATTTAGCTAAATATTGGTTATTAAAAGCTATAACCAACAAATATATTTGTCGATATGTAATACATTTTATAAGCTAATAACTGCTGGAGATGCCCTTGTCATCTGCTTAGTTGTATAATGCTGCTTATGTTAACAAATCGCTTTTAAATGTTTTTAATTGACTTCAAAAAGGAAGAAGATTCTCAATTCGACGTGCGTGTATTTTTACCCACGACGGAACGGAAAAGGTGTATGCGTTTATGTGTGCAATCCAATGTCTCCATTTATATCCAAAATAGTTTGACCGTTAGTTACGGTTAGAGTAGTAAACATACGGTTTTTTGTAAAATGTTTGTGATTCATTGGCAATGGTTTTTGAATAGATGTTACGGTGATTACTTATCAAGGGTGCCGCAAGAAACATTTTGTTGCAAACGTATGTTCCCATTTATTCCTCAAATGGTTTGACTAATTTAGATACGTCTTTCTGCAAAGTATTTAGGAAAATCGTATATAAAATAAAAATATAAAATAAAATATAAAATAAAAAGCAACATTAAAAATTTTAAATAAAACCACGACAAATGTAATTGAAAAACAATTAAATAATTTTTTTAAAACCCCCCGACTAGAGGAAAGTAAGAACCTAATAATTACACACCCAACAAATTCGTCGAGGTTGCCATTGCCATTCCCAGTCTAAGAGAATTTCAATTAGTCACGAACTGATCAAAACTGCATAATTTTTTGGCATAGGCAGAATGGCAACTACGACGGATTTTTTATATGTACGTATGTATGTATGTATATATGTGTATATAGTTTTCTATATATGTATATATGTATCTGTCTATGTACAAAAACACAAACAGTAAATTACAAAACCCCTTTGAGAAAATATCGAGTTTGAATTTATTTGATATGTCTGTATAAGTATTTTAATCAGATGTGGTTAGGGGCTTATGATGGAACTATAAGGCGGTGATTAAACTCTCCAAGTGAAAAGTAGACTAATCAAATTTGGGCTAATTTAAGAAGTAGTTTTCTTGGCGAGTTAATTGGTAGCAGATGGTGGCCAGATTCTTGCGATTGTGCGAAAGACCGACACAGGAATTACTCAGTAAATTAATTATATTTGCACTCATGTGACTATTCTTGGTGAGTTTTCGGTCACAAGTTGTAGACAGAGTTTGATGACAGAACTAAAAGGAGGTGAGATGAGTATTATAGTGAGAAGTATTTTCAACGCATTTGGATTTATTTAGTTTGTCTCGATGAGCCTTTGATTACAAGTTGTGACCAGAGTCTAGCGATGAAGTCGAAAATTGTTGACAGTACTCCGCAGTGGTGGGTAGAAGCTACATCGTGGATGGGCTCGTTTGACTTGTCTTAATGAGTACGTTGGTCATAACTGGAGTCGGAGCCAGTCGAAAGTAATGCTTTGATACAGGTCCAGTGTTGATATCTCACCCTCACATTCATGTGCATCCACATACAGTCACATGAATGTCACATTCTACTTGGAACCGACGGCAAAAATTTCTAAAAGCACCAAAATTTTACATATTTTCAGTACATTTCCCATTTAAAAGTTATTTGAAATTGGTTCAATTTTTTGATGAATTTTTTTATTTCATTCCAACAAAGGAACATAGGCGCTATAATAATACTTTTGTTTGAAAAGGTGATGTAAATTGTAATCTATAAAATAATCTTCATTTAAAATATTAAAATCCAACTTTCAATTCTGCTCGTCATCAAAACCGCCACGTAATTCAAAATTCTTGTGACGAAATATAAAATATAACATTTAACCAACCGTCATAAAATATGTGGGCCTACAAGTTTCTTATTCACATAACTAAACTAGGAAAGAAATAAAAAAGTCGTGTTTTTATTAATAATTCTAACCATCTGTTACAAAAGCGCCCTCCAAATTACAATCACGATGTCGTGGACCCGCGTCTCAACTACGTAACTACGCGCTACGGCGTAGACTCGTAGAGCCGCGTGTGTATACTATTGTAGTTATACATATTATGTGTGTATTTATTCTTGTACATATAGAACTAACTATCCACCTGTAGAGCTGGAAACATTACCGATAGAGATATTTTACTACGCTGAAGTTTTTTATGTACGTGTGTGGTACGTTTCCTGTAATGTTTCATAAAAATCTACAATTTTGACAGAACCTCATTATCATGTGGTTATAAATTTCCTATGTTTAATAAGTTTCTATGTTTTTTTTAGAGTTCAGAAATACCTATCCATATTTTGTTGTTTCGAACTCTAACTAGAGGAATAAACCTTTTCATCTTTATAAATAGCGACTGTGTATTAGACGAATTGATATTCGGTACTCGCTTTGGGGATTGCATAGTAATTACAGACTTATAAAACTTTGTAAAAGCAAGCAACTAGTCTAAAAGCTTCATAAATATAGACATATTAATATTTAAACTTCATTTTTCATTCAAAGCATTAAATAAATTATAGATACCAGTTTTTAAAAAAAAAAATTTTTCATGAAGTCTATTAATCAGATAGCTTTACAAATTAAATACCAAAATTCAGAAATATCTATGTTATAAGCTTTTCAAAGGTAATAAAGCGCCGACGTTGCAAAATATGATTAGGCAAGATAGAGGCTGTTCGGTATTAGTCTTTTCCTAATTATAATAGCTGAAAACGAAGAATTTAGAAATATATACGGTACTAATAGCTGAACTACAAAATAAACGTAAAACGTTTGATATAATTGGGCAAACTAAACTTACAATTTTAAACGCGCTTATTCCTGAACAGTTGCTATGTAACCGCTCATTATATAGTCCGGTAACCGATTTAATACACCGACTTAAATTACGCTATTCCCTTAAACATACATTAATTGTTATTATTCAATAAAATCTTTCCCCTGTTTATAGCTTGATTCCAGTGCGTTGGATGAGCTTGATTCCAGTTGCGTACGTTTTTAGTTTACATACATTGACAATTTTAAGAGATAGGGACAAATATGTAACACTACGCTATGTTCCCATTTCCTCCGCTTATAACATATTCCATTAGCAGTTTTATTTAAAATTATTTTAGTTTACATACATTGACAATTTTAAAAGACAGGGACAAATATGTAACACTACCTTAATTCCCATTTCTCCCGCTAATAACATATATTCTGTTAACAGTTTTATATAAAACTATTTTAGTTTACATACATCAACAATTTCAAGAGATAGGGACTAATATGTAACACTACCTTATGTTTCCATGTAACACTACCTTATGTTTAATAACATTCATTTTATTAGCACTTTTATATAAAATTATTCTAGTTTACTACCATCGGTAATTTCATGAGATAGGGACAAATATGTAATACTATTTTATGTTCCCAATTCCCTCGCTGATAACATATACTCTATTAGCAATTGTACATAAAATTGTTTCAATTTATTTCTATCCATAATTTCAAAAGTTATAGATAACAATGGAACGCTACTTTACGAGTGTCCGGGTAAGAATATGGCCATTTATGGTGAATAGGATTTATACAAAAACCAATCAAAATCCTTAGATGGATACTCGTCACTTAATATGTGTTGCCATGTTGCCTAGTCTCATTATGGATATTGATAGGTAATCATTCAGAAAACATATTTTTTATCTTTTACTAATTAACCACAGAATTCGCTAAACACAATGATTTCTTTATTGACTTTCACACATCAAATTACTTGTATCAAAGCAAATAGAGATAATTTTTACCCAATTTGCCTAATTTAGACTTTAGATGAAGTATTCCACACATGTTTTTCTTTCACTTTATTTTGGACAGAACTCTTCAAATTAGAAGAGTCACTCTTTCGCGTAAACAATCGTGATGGGAGAAGAAGGTGAAAGAGAGGATGTGAATAAAGTAACAAAGTTCTATTAAAAAAAAACAAACCCCAAGTGAAGTGATTTATCTTGCGAGATGATTTTCGAAAATACTATCCGACGTGGAATTACACGGAATATCATAGAGATTTCACTTTATGCCCACTCAGCGAATAATCTATTGTAAAGCGTTACGAAATATTTGGGTAGAATAAGGTCATTAAGGATTTAGGGAAGCAGTGCGCTGGTAGTACGTGGGCGATTAAAATATAAATAATGCTAAACTATAGTGAGGTCATTAGGATTGCGCATAATATGGGATATATTACAATAAAAGAAGAAATGGTTCGTGTTATCGGAACAAAAAAACTAAATGAGCACGTAAGGTAATGAAATAAAGCTAGCAACAATTAGAAACGCAAAATATTTGTTGAATAGACTATGAGAAAGGAGAAATAAACTGAAATGTTAATTGAAGAAAGCAGTGTAAAAACATCTACCTGTTATCAAACAATAATGTTATCAATATTTTTATTCATAGAATACGAGGAATATTGGAAATTCATTGTATTTAACATTGTTCCATAAAATAATCTGTGTAAAATGATAGGGTATATACAATATAATTGATTTTCATTAGCGTATATGTTTTCTTCATTTAGTTTTCCACATTCCTTTCTTTGAATATTTATATATTCTATATGTTGCCCATGTGGCGTGGAAAGCAAAATAACGTGAAAAAAATACATAGAAATCATATCGTGCATAATGTTTACAGGTCGTGCTTAATTTTAAAAGAAATGACGCAAATCGAAAGTGAAAAACAATTGCCTAATATAATAAAAAGCAAGGAACCACTTACAGACATTGTACATAACATTGACTTCCCATATTTTGGAGAAAACTTGGGTGAAAGACAAGATTAAAATCAATATTTTCGAGTTTATCGCGCTGGATGTAAGCTTATTAAAGTGGACGTTCGTAAAACATTAAATTTATATTAGTAATTCAATTTTTTCTAATACAATTTTCAACTCGAACTCTAGGCATGATTTGAAAAAATGTTCGCCAGGAAAATTTGAAAACAATTGAGAATATCGGCGATGAGGTCTATGTTGACCAGCAATTATCAGCATCGTATTACCTGAAAAAGTTCTTTAGGATTCGGTATCTCAAAAAGAAATATGGCACCATTGCAAGATTACTCACATGTTCTTTCATTTGTATGTCACAACCGTTTTTCTCAGAAACTGCTTGTCATGAAAAGAGATAGGGGTGGATACCCAATTTTTTTAAATTCCGTTGTAGTTTTGCATATTGTTTGAAAGGGTTAGTCGTAAGAGTCTCAATTTGTTTTCATAATCTTAAGTAATAATTATGCATCTCCATAAAATACATTATAAATAAATACCTCCGTTTCTGAAGTTACAGAATCTAAAGTCATGAAAATAAAGTTTTCAGAAGTCCACATAATAGTTATAGGAAAACTTAATAAAGATTCTAGATAACGTAGTTTCTGAGATATTCACGATAATATTTATGACTCCCCCCACCTTTTAATTATGATAAGTATCAAATGTTTATTGTTTCGGTAAACCCATATTAATAACGACTTTGGATAAATAAGTAATTTCACTTCAAACGAGTTACCGAACCCTCGACGCGCTAGTCAGATTCCCCAGTTTTTGCTAGAAACAATTTACTTATTTTAATCTACATTCCAACCTATTTTGACTAATGAGGAAAAAAAGCAATGAAAGTTATGAATACATTGCTTTAAAACACATAAAAAATATTTTAAATTTGTTTTCCATTTTTCACTTTCCATTGAATAATTACAACGTTACCATAACGCGATTTATATAAATTAGATGAGGATCACATGTTAGTGGTGTGGATTTTATGGATGGTTCGCCGCCTGTTTGTATTTATATAATGATACGGAGCCTTAACTATGCAAGTTTAACACACAAGCTTTTTTTTTCAAACATCCAATATCTTTTTAGGAATCGAATATGCAAATATAAAAAGTAATTAAAAGCTAGAAATACGAAAATCGCACATAGACACTTAAATTTTATTGAGGTATGCATTAACAGCTGTAGTAAACTAATCGAGGTAAAGTTCGAAAAGATTAAATTTTTCATGATTTGATCAGTTCATTGAGCTTTTAGTTTAATCTTCTTTCAGCAGACCATATATTGGCCTCATTCAAACAACAAAATATGAACGACATTTTAATTTATAAAGCTCTCTTGAAATGATTTTTTTCTGTATTTTTTCAGTTGATATTTAAAAAACGTAGTTTACTTTCTAAATTCCATCTCGAAAACTTTGAAAACAATGGACAAAAGCAACTGGCAAAAGTTCACATAGTGTTGGGCTCAGATATTCACGAATAAAAATTGCAATTTTAAGGAGAGAAAATGAATAAAATAAATTTCATGCCTGAGGGGAAAGTAACAATCGTCACCGCAGCCCTCGTGAGTTTGTAAATGTACCTACGTCGAGCGCGCTCACTATTTTTGTCGTCGGTCGCCATGCCGAGTGAATGTCCTGGAACTCCGTGTCGTACCGGGTGGAAATCCCAGTGCTGCGCAGTTCGCGACTTGATGGCGATGTGTTGCCGAGGACGTCACAGACAGAATACGCGCTGTAAACGTTGCGCAACACGTATCGATAGATACTCGATTGTTTTTTTTTATCAGAAGATTATCTTAGAGTCAGGTAAATGTATAAATCCACATATATTTTTAGAACCACTTTTTGTTCTTTGATCGTCAGTGTGACTATATATGTGTGGCTACACATCCATTATTTATCCTTGATATTGGCAAATAATACAAAAGTTCTTGTAAGGATATTTGTAACGATTTCTTTCTACTTGTAAGAAATACTTAAAAAGATACGGCAAATTGGGCCACCTGAGTTTGTAACAAATTTCTTTTTCTTACAGTAACGCGATAATGAGACATGGCTCTCTCATTTCATAGCAACATGTGACAAAGCTTTTTAATTAACCATTGTGGCATAATTTATCAACGTATTCTGTGTAAACTTCTATTATATGTATTCTCACACTAGCGCTAATACACTTACCACCTTTTTCCAGCTATTTTTGTAATGTTATAAAAAATTCTTGGACATCCCTGGTATAATAAATGAAAAGCACGACGTTCACTCCTCTGTTTCTCTGTTCTGAAGAAATATGGGATATGTGCATAATGCAATTACTGTAAGAGTGTGCACTTATAAGATACAGCTAAGCATTAGTTTGAAAGATTCAATTATGGACATTTTTCATTCATTCCAGGGCAATTGCCCTGCTTCTCCCGATGTTATCCGTAGCATTCAATGAAGGAAATTTTCTTTTCTTCCATTATTTTCATTCCAGGGCGATTAAAATTCTCATTCGACTTCCAATTAAAAGAAGTTAAAAAATCAAATTGAAACAAATCCTGGTCAATACACGCTTTTGTACTATTACAGGAAAACATCTTCAGGATTTAGGAAAATATTCTATTGAGTTACCATATAATTCAACACTGATCAACTGACATGGCGAGTTTGTAAGTCCTATATATATATATATATATATATATATATATATATATATATATATATATATATATATATATATATATATTTATATATATATATATATATATCAGTCAAAAACATGAGATTCTCTCTAATATACTCTTGAATTCTTATAGTACTGATAGTACTGTTTAATTCATTCTTCCATAACCTATCAAGTACCATGGTTTCCCGAATTATGATAATTGTTCATAATTTATATTTGATTGTTAACCGCACGGGGGTGAGGGGCTTTCAGACTGGTAAACTTGATACCTGTATATAAAATGAATACTGTAGTTAAATTCATTGACTTTAAGGAAGTATGGAAAATTAGTATTTAAGTACATTAAGAAAAGTAATGGTTTTTTTGTGAAAAAAATGTTTTTCCTGTAAATGCATTTGCAAGTCAATAAAAGTCTCTAATAGTTAGAAATTATTTGTACAGGGCCTGGCAGGAGACCGTAATAAAACAATTATTCAATCGTAATAAAAAGTGAAAAATTTACATTCAAATTGCGACGAGTACGTTCTGTGCACAAAGTAAAATTGTACTACGTCTGCAATTTTTAAAAGATTAATTTTGAAAAATTACAAAATAAGTATAGATCTTAACACAAAATATTCCATACGCAATGGGTACCACCGTTGATATAAATCATCAATGTTGTTCTTATTTCAATACCATGTAGCTTTTCAAATAATGTTCACTCACTTTGTACTAGAAACGACGTAATGCCAGGATAATATTATTTCAAGGTTCAAACATAGGACCCAAATTAATTTTAGGCCTTCGCTGTCTGGGCCAAGATACTTGAAGCAGCTAGGGTGACCAAACTGAAGAAAATATCAAAATATTGCTTTGTATTAGCTTAATTGACGATGCGACTCATCTTATTTAGAAAGAATATTGATTCACCACATGTAACATAACAGGGAGCCATAATAATCAGATGCAACGTGACATTGGATAACCAAAATATCTACCAATAGAACGAACATTATTTATATCAGAAAACTATCTGTATGTATTTACATCTAAAGTAGACAATCGGGTATTTGACTAATTTTTTTTAATTCATTAATCATAATTAGTTTTTTTTTAATTCATTAATCGTAAAAGCAATAGAGTAGAGTGAAATTTTTTTTTAATAAAAAAAAAAATTTTTTCAAGCGTAGAGTGAAATTTTTTATTAATAATCTTAAAAATTGACCGAGTTATAAAAGTTTAAATTTAACCTTTAGAGAAGGACGGCAATACTGTGGTGTGAGGTCATTTTTAATATTGCACATTATATTCTACGAGAGGAAAAGAGACAGGGATATACCCAACTCTATCCGTATCTTCAAATTTAGAAGCCTACAACTGGCTTAGTTTTCAATCAATTCTTGAATTTTTTTCAAGACTGGTTTTTAATTAACTTATATTTCACAATTGTATAAAAAATATCAAAATTTAGAATGAGTCAACTACCCAACTTAATTAACGGTCAGAAATGAATCGCTTTCAAAAGCATTCGCTGGGATGCGTACGCTGAGTAGGGAGCCGACGATCCGCGCAGCATGCTCCCTCAATAAGCTACCGCCCACCCCCGCCCCCTCTTCCCCAATTCACTATATACCTCCGCTCCGTTCCAAACGACGTCAGTAGTCAGGGTTGATATATAAACAGGTCTTTCTCTACATTGCACCGTTCAAGCAATGTTCCCCGACTTCTCTTATATTTTTATCACTGTCCTACCGTTTTAAGCCGCCACATAATAATAAATAATCTATAGTCTTCCTCAAAGTATGGGATTTCTAAAACTAATAGATTTTTTTTAAATGGACATGTAGTTCCAGAGATTAGCGCGAATATACAAACATTGAAAATTTTCCGCTTCAAATTTTCGTGTGGATATGGTATATCAATTATGCTAGTCATTATTATTTGATGAAAGTAAATCTGTAATAGATTAATAAAAGAGTAAGTTTTTTGATCATTCATATAGAGGAATAAAACGTTTAACTACTTTGAATCATGATTTTGGATTCGATGTTGCCGTGGGAATACTTTAAGTACTTTTTTATTTGTCACCTTTTGTCCATTTTTCTGACTGCACCTTTGAACTATCTTCCACTTAGGCAGAGCAAGTAGACAAAATTAATTTTTTTTTCCTATTTATTCCTTTCTTATGTAGTTTTTCTGAAAGCCATCCAAGATAAAGTCTATATTTTCTTGTACACTTATTTTTATTATTTCATGTTGCAGTATCAAAATAACACATGCATTGAGCAAAAGTTTAAGTATGGTATACAGTTACCAAATGCGCTGCCACTAATGAACTGAAATGGTGGGTTTATTAGTTGTCAACTTAATATAAACTATTTTGTTTATTTTAAAATGATATGTAACCATGAATATGTTCGCGTGGAAATTTGAGTTCGTTTAGAAAGTTTATTTAAAAAAAAAGGAATTAAATATGTACATACAAATGAATCAAAAGTTTTGCTGCAGAATCTTAATAGATTTCGCTCCATGAAATTTCAACGAAAAAGTTTTTGATAATCGAGGTTTCGGCTACTCAACCTTAGATGGCATCTTATGGAATATAATGTATAATTTAGATATATAAATATTGATAAAAGAATAAAGTTTCAATACAGAAAGTTTTTTTAGTTTCCACTATATTTGTGAGCATATTTAACCTGAAATAGGTATAGAGTTACAATAGGTATACGCTAATGCGCAATGCGTAAATGTAGGTATGAAAATATGAAAAATAAAAGTTTTTAAGCATACGTGACAATTCCAATACCAACATTAGCATAACTTCAGAACCGCTTGAAAAATCACCATAAACAAAAAGTGCTTTGATCCCAGGACTACTAGAATCTGTTAAAAGGTGTCATGTTAAAAGCTTCAATTATTTTTGCATTAAATCCATTCCTACAGACAGGCAGTCCGACAAAACTGTTTAGTTACCAGTATTATCATAATTCATATCTAACATTAAATTTATTCCAGTTATCGAATACAGAAACGAAAAAATTATTTAGAAACTAAAATCCGGAAATCACAGACGGATACTTCAATTTTATTTATCTATATTAATGCAGTATTATGACACAAAAAAAACTTATTGAGTCAATAAACCCCTATGTTAAGTATGTAACGCTACAAAATTAATTTTAAATTATATTTTATCTCTTTAACATGTAGACCCAAGTTTGTTAGGAAACTTATCAGACACACTAGTCACCCGGGTCACAAGAGCAAAGACATAATGGGACTTAACGAAAATACAATTTATTATTTCAATCAAATTACTTTTGTCCACGTTCGCTTGTCCTTGGGTCATTTTCTCGATTGTATTTTGTAATATTAAATTTTTAAAATAGATAATGAATGATTTCTAAGTAAACGTAGTTTTTATATATTAAGTATTCAACGTTCATGTCGCGTCCACGAAAAGTAAGACCTCCGCAAGTTTACAGTTTAATTGAAATGCTCAAAAAAGGTAAGGTTACTTTATTTATACTAAGTAAAAATATGGTTAATGTATTTTAATTTGTATAGTTGTCTTTTAACAATATTACCGTGTTACCGATAAATATTACCGTGTACCGAGCGTTAATAAATATTTTCTTAACTATTCGTTAATTTAATTGCAAATGAACATTTTAGCAAAGTAAATTTTAATTTGTACTACTTATCAATTGACATTCACTGGATTATTTGTTTTTATTTTTCTTTCAGGATCTTTCGGATATCTGTCGTCAAACAAATCCAGATACATAGATTCTACAATTTGGGATGATCCACACAAAATTTCAAGAGATCTCAGTTACAACGCAATAAAGTTATTTTTTTAAAAAGCAGAAAACTTTATTATTTAATAATGAGGGACTGGAAAGCTAGCCACATAAATTCTACAATTCGGGATGATCCACACAACATTTCAGGAGATCTCAGTTACAACGCAATAAAGTTATTTTTTTAAAAAGCAGAGAACTTTATTATTTAATAATGAGGGAATGGAAAGCCAGCCTCATAGATTCTACAATTCGAGATGATCCACACAACATTTCAGGAGATCTCAGTTATAACGCAATAGTGTTATTTTTTTTTAAATCAGAGAACTTTATTATTTAATAATGAGGGAATGGAAAGCCAGCCACGTAGATTCTACATTTCAGGAGATCTCAGTTACAATGCAATAAAGTTATTTTTTTTTAAAAGTAGAGAACTTTATTATCTAATAAAGACACGTGTGAAGACAATTTTATTGCATCTTTAATCTACTAAGTTGTCCCCGCACAGAAGGCTTTTGAATTGAAATTTAAGGTTCTTAGACCAATTTTTGATCAATGCTTTATAGTCTTGATTTGCAATATATTAACGAAACCGTCTAGTACGGGTATGCAATATGCGTCTAGTACGGGTATGCAGTAATCGCTTAACACGACTTATAGTCATACTTAACAAATTTGATTTATGCAAGTTACGAGTAGGTTATTTTATGATAAGTTGTAAATGCCCTCTATGCCACTTTTTTCAGCTATCAGCATGAAGCAAAATGCAGATTGTATTCCATTGCGTTCTCTATACCCAAATGTAACATACGAATCCATAAAGTTCGTAGACTGGAACGACAAAACAAACGAAACTCAAAAAATGCAGAGAAAACATATTGCGTAAAAGGACGGAACGAATTTCATTGTCAGTGGAGAGTTTATTTTTAATTCATTAGACTATGGGTACACATTCAAAATGTAATGACATTGATAATTAATTTGGCGATCGTTTCTGAAAAGTTATTGTGTTACGTTAGCTTTTTATTGTTATTTTACGACACGTTTGCTTGTTTGTATGTATGAATATAACGAAATCATTTATTTAAAATTTTGCACGCTTGTTAAGAACCGATGACCTTACAGTAATTTTATAGTTATGATCTGATGTTCTCTCTAAGATCAACTTATAATGAAAAAATACCTCATTTTTTATTACAAATTATATGTATTACATTTACACTAAATATTGTTATCTGTCACTGGTTGGTCTCCAAATAGAAAAACTTGATAGCTCCAAGCTCCAAGTTCCATGTAATGAGTACTTTGGATGAAATATCAAGTTTACGCAAAGGTGAATAAAATAATTTCAAGTTCATTGTCACAAATAAAATGCTAAGACTCGAATGTCTTCGTTTCATATAACTTCAATTTTGTTTTAATACTAAAAAACATTTTTCTCGTCTTAAAACAAAAATTTTAGTCGTGAAGATTTTGTTTTAGTACAAAAAAAATTAAATTATAATTTGAAAAAACTAAGAAACACGCTTTCGTAGCAATTTGAAGTAAAAAATTAAAAAATCGTCTTTTAATATAAGGTTTTAGTCAATCGCGAAAGCGCGTTCATAAGTCGATATAACTTAATTGTATTGAATAAGCTCAAAATAAGAATAGATTTACGAATATAAGAAAAATGAGAATCTGATTGTGAAACACTGAATAGTTCGTTTTTCCTATTATGAAGAAAAATCAATTCTATTTTCAAATTACATCCTATTTCTGTAACTCCTAGCCCATTTCTTCAGATCTTCTTTATCTAGATCTAGGGCATATATCACAAAACCTGTGAAATTTAAGAAAAATTTTAAAAAGTTTTATCTTCCTAAAAATCGTATATCCTATTAATCGAATATCCTATTCATAAAACCAGACATGTACATGTTCGGATTAACAAATTTTTTTTAAAGATTAAGTTTACCAACAAAGATGCCAATTTTTTTCCTGTCTAAGGGGCAATATGATGAAAAGGTGGAATAAATGCAGAACTACATAATTTTATAGGGGAAAATCTGAAAATCCAAATTAAGAGGGAAATCATGTTTTTTTTCAAAAATTGTTTTCGTTGCACGTATAATGTAACTTTCATTATTGCTTATATATTATTTAGAGACGTATTGAATAGCGCTTATTGAAGTGAAAATTCTTTAGAATCGTGATTTGAAACACGATGAAACGAAAATGCGTCACGACAAAGAAACAAGTGAAGCTTCTTTAGGATTGTTGTAATTTGAAACTTATGAAATGAAACAAGTCAAGTTCCCTAAAAATGGTTGTGATTTGTATTTTAAGTCTCCTCAGTGCCATGCTTCGTAGTATTGCCCTCTCGTCTACTAATCATTGTACATATGTGTGCACCTGTATATTGTCGAGCTAATGCGAGAGAGCAAGCGTCGGTGCTTATCTATATTGCACACTGTCCAATACTCGCTCTGGTCCAAGCGTTCTACGTGTGTATGTTTGTATGAGTGATTATACGTGTGTATGCGCCTGCGTATTACAAAGCTTTAGTAAAAAGCCAGCGCGGTGTATTATTTATGTGTATTTTTATTTGTGTGAATAAGTAAGTACTTTAATACTGAAGTTTCACTTCCACCGTGTGTGAATTGTACACACACACACTATTTAATTTATTTGCTTACCTAGCTTCAATCGTCTTCTTCGTGATTAGATTGTGCATATAAATTTCTTGTTTTCTACGAAATAAGGCACAATTCTCCTATATTTCAAAAATGCGGAACAGTTTTGTCCCGATATAACAACATTTCAAAGACAATTAAAATGCGGGACGTTCCGCAACAGTTTTCACGAATCTTCAAGTAAATTAGTTTTTATTTTGTATATAAAATACAATTTGGTTAGTTCCCTTTTCACTTCTAAACACTTTTCATCTTTGATGTCGTACGTTTTCATTCCATCAAATTTCGAAGACTCGATTCATTTTCAAAGTCTCGTGTTCACTACTCGTGTTAATTTTGCATGGGAAAATTTCCTGTCTCATACTATTATGTCTGTTATTCTATTTTGTGAAAAGAGATGGCTAACACAAATTATTCGCTGTACCTTTATCCCGACCCGATTTATATCATGACTCCCACTGTGCCTTAGATTGGATTTTCTAACTGTCTACTCGCGAGCGTATCTGAATAACCTATATTCGTAGTAAATAAATCCAAGTCTCAGAGTATCAAATTGTTGTCATTTCGCTAGATTTCTTTTTGTGTTTAATCGCAGTTTTCTTTATCGTTCCATATTAAACATCTCTAATGTATCAATAAGTATATAGTAAATGAATACTAATAGTATTCAGTAAGAGCTTTTTTATTTCTACACGGAATATGAAGAACTAGCAAATCATATAAAACCCTTTACCGAATTGGCCATAAAAATAGTCGGTGGTTGTCAATATCGCTGTTTTTCTTTTGGAATTTTTTTATGATTTCAAAGACAATTATTACGTATTTACTGTGTAAACAGGTTAGCGACCACTATATTTTTCTCGTAAATTTTCAAAAGCCGTCTTAAATGATAAATAATACCTCCCCTATTTCCCTTCGCATTCTCTCTACTTTCTTCGCCTGCCTTGTCTTGTTCGTTTTGTTATTTAAGCTATTCATATTCCAACTTAAAATGAAAAGGATTATTAAGCATAAAAGACATATTAAGCTTCTTAAGTATAAATTACAGGAATGCTAAATTAAAGATTTTTTTTATTATATGAATATCAAATTGAGCTTAGTTTCTATTATGTGAATGTCAAATGAAGCTTTTTAATTTCCATTATGTGAATTTGATATGAAACGCTTTGCTTCCCTTATATGAAAGTGTAATGAAGCTTTTTAATTTCTATTATATAAATGTCAAATTAAGCTTTTTAATTTCCATTATTTGAATGCGATATGAAACGTTTTAGCTTCCATTATATGAATGTATAATGAAGCTTTTTAATTTCTATTATGTGAATGCGATATAAAACGTTTTAGCTTCCCTTATATGAATGAGTAATGAAGCTTTTTAGTTTCCATTATGTGAATGTCAAATTAAGCTTTTCAATTTCCATTACAAACAAATAAAATCATTTCCATTTTTAAACTCCCATTTATAAAATACTTAGTATTTTTATTCTTAGCACTTAGTACTTTAAACGAAAATCGACAAGGCGGATTTCGATGACATTTACCGTAGTAAACGTTTATACTCTCGAGCAATATTTAAGGCACTTTTTATCTCGAAATTACAGATTAAAAAAAACCTTGACTTAATAAATATTACGTAACTGTTACTGCCACCGCCATCTATTAGCGTTTTTAGTAAAATTTGTGCTCGTAGATACTTTACGATAAAAACAATCTGTTGTAGTTATTTATATCAACTTTGGTATAATAACAGTTTATATTTTCTAGCAACAAACAGAATATATTTTAATCTGAATATTACGCATTTGAAAAACACTTGGTGAATATTACGATATTGATACTATCAACGGCCCCTACTAACGTTTTAGTAAACTTTATATTGAAAGACATATTACAATAGAGCATTATCAATTTCATCTAATTTCGTTTTTAGTAAACTTTATACTTGTAGATATTGTAAAAATAAATAAAGAATAAAAAAAACGAGCGTGCTTTAGACCACACGACTGAAGTAAAACTTCAAATTCACAAAATATGAACTTTAAAATGAATTTACAATTTTATTCACTTTAAACGTAGAATATTTAATGTATTGAACAAAATAATAATTTATAAAATTGTTCAAGAACAAAATGAAATTACAAAATAATCAAAAAATCACCGTTCGCGTAACGCTAGCAAACTCTCATATATATATATATATATATATATATATATATATATATATAAATATATATAATCGATTTAACTATAATTGTTTTCTACAAATTAAACATTTTAATTTCAACCAATTGAGGCGTCAGTAAAATAATATTAATTGTGTACTTTAGGAAAGTGTGTTTGGCATTTTAAGTAATGAAATAATGAAAGAATATCTTGATTATAAAAAAAATGTGTAATAAATAATTTGTGACAAGTTCCTCATGGCTTCACTTGGTCAATGTCATTTAATATTGGAATTTAAAACCACAATATTGTTTCTGTTTCGAATTTATTTTAGTAAATGATTTTTATAAAAATATTTGTAATCGCTGAACCTGTTGCATTACTTAAGATTTTTTTTAATATTTTTTACGTTTTTAAATGGATTTCAACGTCTTCCGTATCCCTTTGACTCAGTTCAAAAAAGCGACATCGAGGCGAGCGCCCGAAACGAATCTGCCCGACATGAAGCTGAGAAAACGGTTGTTTTTTTATTCTGTGTTGCCCGATCACGAATATGCGTTTCATCTATGGTTCATCCAGTCTCTTTTGCTTATTGCCAGAAACGCAATTTCGATTTCATGTTGAGTATGATAAAATGACATAATTATATGAATTAGTGGTAGCCCAGTGGTCGAAGACACTTTGTTGAAAATATTAATAGGTAGGCGAGACTAAGTCAATTCAGATTGCTGCTACAAAAATTTCCTTTTGCAACAGATGTGTTTTAAGCAAACTGCATTTCACTAATATATAAAACACAGATATAGATTACACAAAATATAAAATAAACGCTTTTTGCCTTGACATACAATCCACAGACTATTAAGAAAGGAACATTTGAAATCACACAAAATTCACAGCTCGAAACTCATTCAGACAATCTGGCATTTTAAAATTGTTTAGTGACAATCTCTACTCTGTGCGACTGTTTAACCATTATGTGTTTGACATGTGTAAACAATGAATCTTTTGTTTTATTTTTAATATATAATTTAATGAATTTTTACCACATATTATATATATAAATTTCTCCATATAAACTTTCAATATGCCAAATCTCACACTCCTCCCGGTGCGCAATATACGTAAAAGTTTTCTCTTCACGTATTAATATACAGTAGACATTTGAAAAAACATTAATTATTAAAAATAATAAATAATCGAATAAAATTATTTTTTTTCTACAAAGTAAAATTAATAATTCAATAATTAATATTTCAATTTCAAGGAATTAAAGTATCGATAAAATAATTACAACAGCATTTTCACTTTATTAATATACTCTTAATTTTTCCAATATATATCGAGAAAATAAATTATCGAGCTAAACAATTACCAAACATCTTTAGATAACCCCTAGAAATAGGAATTTTAACATGTATTTTTCTTAGAATCAACTTCTGACTTTACTAAGTCAGTTATAGCTGGTCTTCGAATTACCATTTCCTACATCTTTGGAACAAAGTAAAAACTAACTTTTAGAAATTTCACATTTTGAACTGATAATAGATTTGATTTATACGAGTCTAATTTAAAAAATTTATAATTTTCTTGGAAGAAACCATTAGCCAAAAATTGTTTATTGCTCTGCCCCATTAATATTGTTATTATTTAAATTTAAAGTCATGACTGGAATATTATTCTTATTAAAGTTTCATTTTCTTTATATATTGTTTTTTTATATAAAATTCATCGTATTTACAAAACCCGTGGCATCATCGAGGTCAATACTTTTTAAACATCTTTTTATAATGACAATGTTTATAATTTTTCAAATATCTTTGTTTCTGGATCGCCTTGTTATTTCTTTTGGAGTAATTACTTAATATCAATAGCAACTGTAAATAATATTGCGCGATGGCTAGTTTCGAAAAATAAATAATTCTTCTTAAGTGTATTAACTAGTTGCATGTTATTACAACGAAAAATAGTTTCTGTAAATTCGTTTTAAAACGACCACCTCTAGTCAAAAAACGGACAACGGTCGATCAATCGAGACGAAACTGATCGAACACGAACATGCTATTCGCACAATCATACTCGGCTTATCTGGGCGAGTATGTAAATTTTATTAGCATTAAGAATGGCTAAGTAGACTAATACCCACATATTTACTGACTTTCAACCTTTTATCCGCAACAGAATAGTTATTTTAATTACTAAAAAAATTATTCCGAAATAAAAATAGATCCTCTGCCCATTTACGTAACTGAGGCGATATGTGTGTAAAATTTTATCGAGATTGATTGAATTTTAGAGGCGTGAAATCTAGACAAATAAATTTGATATTGCAATTTTAATAATAGTTTCAATATGTATACCTAGGAGTCATAATGTTAAAATTCCAACTATATTTACGAATAATGGACAGATGCATGCTCAGTAACTTTGTAGATTAAAACAATGTTATTCTAGAGAACAAAATTGAATTTTCCCAAATGTGAATTAGCAAATCCACTCAAGATAACAAAATCTAAAATGGAATGAGTCTGCTTTCTGATTTGACTAGTAAAATGTTAAATAATTCCGTTTGACTTAAATCTTCGCGTCGCCGCTTAATCTGGCTTTGCCTTCCATAAATTTCTTAGCCAATTCTTACTAAATAGATTTATTTATGATATGTATTAATTTTATAAAAGGTATAAAAAACAAAAATAACGATAAATTAAGTACCTTTTGCAAATCTAGAATACTGAAACAGTAAATATAAAAAATGTAGAAGAAAAACATTCTTTCATATCTTTCAAAACAATGAGAAAACAAAGAATGTCTCCCAAAAAACAAACGTTAACTCTGTCTTTTCGACACTCGCTAATATTCAATATAAATACAATCATAACGACATTTTCAAGTGTTTTCACTTTAACGTGAATCCATACTTCGGTGATGTGATAACCAAAAGTTATGATTAAGTATAAAGCCGAGAAGACGCACCAATTCTTTTGCCTGCGCAGCATCGAATGAGTATTGATGCGAATTATTGCTTAGGGCGGCCACTCAAAACATACGACAAATAGAATTTGGCATTATTTGCCGATACAGACGGCCCATGACGCGTCGGCCTGTGTTGGATTGCTTAGTGTGGTTACGATATCTTGTGGTGAGAATCTGAACTATAAAAAAATCATTGGATCAGAGAAAAAATTTCGGAGATGCGAATTATCAAAACAGATTTTGTACAATATATTAAATCTATCAGGAGCATTTTTGCCGGTAATTAAATTTTAATATTTTTATTTTCCTCAAGTGCTCTAGAAATAACACTTCAATGCATTTTGTAATATCTGGGATATAAATAATATTAGGAATATAATTGTAAAATATATTCCTTATGGCGGATTCCAACATGCAATGCGGGAATGAACCCATCTCGACTCTTTGTGTCTAGAAAATACTTTCCATAAGCAAATCCAATATATTTTCATAATCAGTTTCTAGTATATAAAAATTCGCTCAACATTTTACATTTTCGCTTTTTTGTTGTTGTGTTATATAACTAAACAAAAATTTAACAGTTATAAACATTGAAGGTGTATCTCAAAAAAATCCAACAGCGCTTTGTGAAGGTTTGCTCAATAAATTAAATTAAAAAATGTCTACTTCCGTTAACCATTTATTTTAAAAAGTCGAAAGAGACTCGCATATAAAATATGTGCAAGAAATAAATACAAACTAATTAATTTACCCGAAAACAGCTCTAATTTTTTCTGCACATTATATTTTTGCTTACTGTGCAGAACTTGAAGGGTACATGCAAAAAACAGTCATTAAAATAGACAAGGGAATGTGAAAAAAGTCTTCAATTCTTTTTCTTCAAAATTCATTGAATTGCATTGAACTCTAAATTGGTTTCTCCTTTAGCTAGTACGGCATTCAATAATTCCTCAAGATAGTGATAAACATTATGGACACCAGACGATTGCTTCGATTTAGTCCGAATCGAATCTACGAAAAAAATGCTCAAACTACTAAATCACATTCAGGAACACTTATACGAAAGGTATCTTTTGTCGTCAAAACGATTTATTTTTGTATTTTTATTATATATAAAATGATATACTCCAATAACTTACACACATTAATGAAGATGTTTAAAAACTCCAATACCTTTATCATATTGTTACTGCGGACGCGCCTGTTTTCTTTAAGTAAAAACCCCAAAATGTATTTTGAATATATTTTGGGGAGAGTCATAATAAATATTCTGGGAATTAACGGTCGATTTTCGCCACCGATTCTCTGAACCGTCTATTGGATCGAATTCACTTAATATATTTCAGATGTTTGTGCCCGAGTGGGAAAACCGATTCTGTTTCGAATGACTTTTTGGTATAAAAACGTCTATTCGCTCGTTAAATATGTGACAGCCGTTCAAACTTTCTTGTATTACAAAAATATACAGATGTCAATCATTGATTACTACAAGATGAGTTAACAATGATTGAACTCACAACGAAACCTAGACCATGTTTGTCCGTATTCGTCGTGCATTTATTTTGTCTGTGATGTCATCAGACTAGTGCAGTGCATGCGCGTGGCTGTTGAGAATTAGTGTTGTATAAAGTTATAAATTAGTGTAGCGTCAGAATGCATTAAGCTAGGGTGTTGATTTAGATATCATTGCAAAAATCTTAAAAAAACATTACTCATATGTAGCGTCAGAATGCATTAAGCCCGTGTGTTGATTTGGATATCATTGTAAAAAATTTTAAAAACATTACTCAAATGTAGCGTCAGAATGCATTAAGCTTGGGTGTTGATTTAGATATCATTGCAAAAATCTTAAAAAAACATTACTCATATGTAGCGTCAGAATGCATTAAGCCCGTGTGTTGATTTGGATATCATTGTAAAAAATTTTAAAAACATTACTCAAATGTAGCGTCAGAATGCATTAAGCTTGGGTGTTGATTTGGATATCATTGTAAAAATCTTAAAAAAACATTACTCATATGTAGCGTCAGAATGCATTAAGCCCGTGTGTTGATTTGGATATCATTGTAAAAAATTTTAAAAACATTACTCAAATGTAGCGTCAGAATGCATTAAGCTAGGGTGTTGATTTGGATATCATTGTAAAAATCTTAAAAAAACATTACTCATACGTAGCGTCAGAATGCATTAAGCCCGTGTGTTGATTTGGATATCATTGTAAAAAATTTTAAAAACATTACTCAAATGTAGCGTCAGAATGCATTAAGCTAGGGTGTTGATTTAGATATCATTACAAAAATCTTAAAAAACATTACTCAAATGTAGCGTCAGAATACATTAAGCTAGGGTGTTGATTTAGATATCATTGCAAAAATCTTAAAAAACATTACTCAAATGTAGCGTCAGAATGCATTAAGCTAGGGTGTTGATTTAGATATCATTGCAAACATCTTAAAAAACATAACTCAAATGTAGCGTCAGAATGCATTAAGCTAGGGTGTTGATTTAGATATCATTGCAAAAATCTTAAAAAACATTACTCAAATGTAGCATCAGAATGCATTAAGCTAGGGTCTTGATTTAGATATCATTGCAAAAATCTTAAAAAACATTACTCAAATGTAGCGTCAGAATGCATTAAGCTAGGGTGTTGATTTGGATATCATTGCAAAATTCTTAAAAAACATTACTCAAATGTAGCGTCAGAATGCATTAAGCTAGGGTGTTGATTTGGATGTCATTGCAAAATTCTTAAAAAACATTACTCAAATGTAGCGTCAGAATGCATTAAGCTAGGGTGTTGATTTGGATATCATTGCAAAATTCTTAAAAAACATTACTCAAAATTAAAGTAGTGGAATAAAAATATTTACCGGAACGTAAGTAAAAATCGGTATAAAATGGAAAATTACAAATGGAATTAAAGATGACTTACACGAATCG